>CM069863.1:196446337-196601337 GCA_036172795.1 Pelodytes ibericus
GTCTGCACTGTACAGGCTCCGGTGTAATATATGTATGCACACATTGCAAGTATAGTTATAATTCACCTGGTATTATTATATGTGTGCTCTGTACAGACTCCTGTGTAATATATGTAGCACACACTGCAAGTATAGTTATCATTCATCTGGTATTATTATATGTCTGCTCTGTACAGACTCCTGTGTAATATATGTATGCACACACTGCAAGTATAGTTATCATTCACCTGGTATTATTATATGTCTGCTCTGTACAGACTCCTGTGTAATATATGTATGGACACACTGCAAGTATAGTTATCATTCACCTGGTATTATTATATGTCTGCTCTGTACAGACTCCTGTGTAATATATGTATGCACACACTGCAAGTATAGTTATCATTCACCTGGTATTATTATATGTCTGCTCTGTACAGACTCCTGTGCAATATATGTATGGACACACTGCAAGTATAGTTATCATTCACCTGGTATTATTATATGTCTGCTCTGTACAGACTCCTGTGTAATATATATATGCACACACTACAAGTATAGTTATAATTCACCTGGTATTATTATATGTGTGCTCTGTACAGACTCCTGTGTAATATATGTATGCACACACTGCAAGTATAGTTATCATTCACCTGGTATTATTATATGTGTGCTCTGTACAGACTCCTGTGTAATATATGTATGCACACTCTACAAGTATAGTTATCATTCACCTGGTATTATTATATGTCTGCTCTGTACAGACTCCTGTGTAATATTTGTAGCACACACTGCAAGTATAGTTATCATTCACCTGGTATTATTATATGTCTGCTCTGTACAGACTCCTGTGTAATATATGTATGCATACACTGCAAATATAGTTATCATTCACCTGGTATTATTATATGTCTGCTCTGTACAGGCTCCTGGGTAATATATGTATGCATACACTGCAAGTATAGTTATCATTCACCTGGTATTATTATATGTCTGCTCTGTACAGACTCCTGTGTAATATATGTATGCACACATTGCAAGTATAGTTATCATTCACCTGGTATTATTATATGTCTGCTCTGTACAGACTCCTGTGTAATATATGTATGCACACATTGCAAGTATAGTTATCATTCACCTGGTATTATTATATGTCTGCTCTGTATTGGCTCCTGTATAATATATGTATGCATACACTGCAAGTATAGTTATCATTCACCTGGTATTATTATATGTCTGCTCTGTACAGACTCCTGTGTAATATATGTATGGACACACTACAAGTATAGTTATCATTCACCTGGTATTATTATATGTCTGCTCTGTACAGACTCCTGTGTAATATATGTATGCACACACTGCAAGTATAGTTATCATTCACCTGGTATTATTATATGTCTGCTCTGTACAGACTCCTGTGCAATATATGTATGCACACACTGCAAGTATAGTTATCATTCACCTGATATTATTATATGTCTGCTCTGTACAGACTCCTGTGTAATATATGTATGCACACATTGCAAGTATAGTTATCATTCACCTGGTATTATTATATGTCTGCTCTGTACAGACTCCTGTGTAATATATGTATGCACACACTGCAAGTATAGTTATCATTCACCTGGTATTATTATATGTCTGCTCTGAACAGGCTCCGGTGTAATATATGTATGCACACACTGCAAGTATAGTTATCATTCACCTGGTATTATTATATGTCTGCTCTGTACAGACTCCTGTGTAATATATGTATACACACATTGCAAGTATAGTTATCATTCACCTGGTATTATTATATGTCTGCTCTGTACAGGCTCCTGTGTAATATATGTATGCACACACTGCAAGTATAGTTATCATTCACCTGGTATTATTATATGTCTGCTCTGTACAGACTCCTGTGTAATATATGTATGCACACACTGCAAGTATAGTTATCATTCACCTGGTATTATTATATGTCTGCTCTGTACAGACTCCTGTGTAATATATGTATGCACACACTGCAAGTATAGTTATCATTCACCTGGTATTATTATATGTCTGCTCTGTACAGGCTCCTGTGTAATATATGTATGCACACACTGCAAGTATAGTTATCATTCACCTGGTATTATTATATGTCTGCTCTGTACAGACTCCTGTGTAATATATGTATGCACACACTGCAAGTATAGTTATCATTCACCTGGTATTATTATATGTCTGCTCTGTACAGACTCCTGTGTAATATATGTATGCACACCAGGTGATTGTTATACTTTGGGAGACTTTAAAACATTATTCCCTCCCTGGCTTCAGCCAAATGCTGTAAATAAAACCTATTTTTCATACATATATGGTTAGAATTATTTCCCTGTAATACGTATTGATTGAGTGCTTTATACCCTGTGTAGAGCTGCTGTAATCGTATGTGGGAATATGTACAGCCAGTTAGTGTATATCTGATAATAATGATATTAACCCTTTCCAGCCCCCGCACTCCTCAGTGGCCCCCGGGATATGGTTGCATTGGTTGGACAAAGTGTTATCCTTGGCTGTGAGGTCTCTGGGCAGCCGGCTGCGGAATTAGAGTGGTGGAAGGAAGGCACAGAGGGGCCACTGCCGGGACAAAGCATCCACATGATTGTTCAGGTAGCAGCCCCCATTCCCCCATAACCAACACCCCCCACTATCCACACCCCATAACCATCACCCCCCAGTATCCACACCCTATAACCAACACCCCCCACTATCCACACCCCATAACCATCACCCCCACTATACACTACCCCATAACCAACACCCCCCACTATCCACACCCCATAACCAACACCCCCCACTATCCACACCCCCATAACCAACACCACCCACTATCCACACCCCATAACCAACACCCCCCACTATCCACACCCCATAACCATCACCCCCCAGTATCCACACACCATAACCAACACCCCCACTATCCACACCCCCATAACCAACACACCCCACTATCCACACCCCATAACCAACACTCCCCTCTATCCACACCCCATAACCATCACCCCCCAGTATCCACACCCCATAACCAACACCCCCACTATCCACACCCCATAACCATCACCCCCACTATACACAGCCCATAACCATCGCCCCCACTATACACACCCCCATAACCAACACCCCCCATTCCCCCATAACCAACACCCCCCATTCCCCCATAACCAACAGCCCCCACTATCCAAAACCCATAACCAACACCCCCCAGTATCCACACCCCATAACCATCACCCCCACTATACACACCCCCATAACCAACACCCCCCACTATCCACACCACCATAAACAACACCCCCCACTATCCACACCCCATAACCAACACCCCCCACTATCCACACCCATAGCCAACACCCCCCACTATCCACACCCCATAACCAACACCCCCACTATCCACACCCCATAACCAACACCCCCACTATCCACACCCCATAACCAACACCCCCCACTATCCACACCCCATAACCAATACCCCCCCACTATCCACACCCCCATAACCAACACCCCCCACTATCCACACCCCATAACCAACACCCCCACTATCCACACCCCATAACCAACACCCCCCACTATCCACACCTCCATAACCAACACCCCCCCACTATCCACACCCCATAACCAACACCCCCTCTATCCACACCCCATAACCAACACCCCCACTATCCACACCCCATAACCAACACCCCCCCACTATACACACCCCTATAACGAACACCCCCCACTATCCACACCCCATAACCAACACCCCCCACTATCCACACCCCATAACCAACACCCCCACTATCCACAACACATAACCAACACCCTCCCACTATCCACACCTCAAAACCAACACCCCCACTATCCACACCCCTTAACCAACACCCCCACTATCCACACCCCATAACCAACACCCCCACTATCTACACCCCATAACCAACACCCCCCACTATGCACACCCCCATAACCAACACCCCCCACTATCCACACACCATAACCAACACCCCCACTATCCACACCCCATAACCAACACCCCCACTATCCACAACACATAACCAACACCCTCCCACTATCCACACCCCAAAACCAAAACCCCCACTATCCACACCCCATAACCAACACCCCCCACTATCCACAACACATAACCAACACCCTCCCACTATCCACACCCCATAACCAACACCCCCCACTATCCACACCCCATAACCAACACCATCACTGTCCACACCCCAAAACCAACACCCCCCACTATACACACCCCATAACCAACACCCCCCACTATCCACACCCCATAACCAACACCCCCACTATCCACACCCCATAACCAACACCCCCACTATCCACAACACATAACCAACACCCTCCCACTATCCACACCCCATAACCAACACCCCCCACTATCCACACCCCATAACCAACACCCCCACTATCCACAACACATAACCAACATCCCCCACTATCCACACCCCATAACCAACACCCCCACTATCCACACCCCATAACCAACACCCCCACTATCCACACTCCATAACCAACACCCCCACTATCCACACCCCATAACCAACACCCCCCCACTATACACATCCGTATAACGAACACTCCCACTATCCACACCCCATAACCAACACCCCCACTATCCACACCCCATAACCAACACCCCCCACTATCCACACCCTCATAACCAACACCCCCCACTATCCACACCCTCATAACCAACACCCCCCACTATCCAAACCCCATAACCAACACCCCCCACTATCCACACCCCATAACCAACACCCCCACTATCCACACCCCATAACCAACACCCCCACTATCCACACCCCATAACCAACACCCCCCACTATCCACACCCCCATAACCAACACCCCTCACTATCGACACCCCATAACCAACACCCCCACTATCCACACCCCATAACCAACACCCCCCACTATACACACCCCTATAACGAACACCCCCCACTATCCACACCCCATAACCAACACCCCCCACTATCCACACCCCATAACCAGCACCCCCACTATCCACAACACATGAACAACACCCTCCCACTATCCACACCCCAAAACCAACACCCCCACTATCCACACCCCTTAACCAACACCCCCACTATCCACACCCCATAACCAACACCCCCACTATCCACACCCCATAACCAACACCCCCCACTATACACACCCCCATAACCAACACCCCCCACTATACACCCCCCCATAACCAACACCACCCACTATCCACACACCATAACCAACACCCCCCACTATCCACACCCCATAACCAACACCCCCACTATCCACAACACATAACCAACACCCTCCCACTATCCACACCCCATAACTAACACCCTCCACTATCCACACCCCATAACCAACACCCCGCACTATCCACACACCATAACTAACACCCCTCACTATCCACACCCCATAACCAACACCTCCACTATCCACACCCCATAACCAACACCCCCCACTATCCACACCACATAACCAACACCCCTCCACTATCCACACCCCATAACCAACACCTCCCAATATCCACACCCCAAAACCAACACCCCACACTATCCACACCCCATAACCAACACTCCGCCCCCTATCCACACCCCATAACCAACACCCCCACTATCCACACCCCATAACCAACACCCCCACTATTCACACCCCATAACCAACACCCCCACTATCCACACCCCATAACCAACACTCCGCCCACTATCCACACCCCATAACCAACACTCCGCCCACTATCCACACCCCATAACCAACACCCCCACTATCCACACCCCATAACCAACACCCCCACTATCCACACCCCATAACCAACACCCCTCCACTATCCACACCACATAACCAACACCCCTCCACTATCCACACCCCATAACCAACACCTCCCACTATCCACACCCCATAACCAACACCCCTCCACTATCCACACCACATAACCAACACCCCTCCAGTATCCACACCCCATAACCAACACCTCCCACTATCCACACCCCATAACCAACACTCCGCCCACTATCCACACCCCATAACCAACACCCCCACTATCCACACCCCATAACCAACACCCCCACTATCCACACCACATAACCAACACCCCTCCACTATCCACACCCCATAACCAACACCTCCCACTATCCACACCCCATAACCAACACCCCTCCACTATCCACACCACATAACCAACACCCCTCCAGTATCCACACCCCATAACCAACACCCCTCCACTATCCACACCCCATAACCAACACCTCCCACTATCCACACCCCATAACCAACACCCCTCCACTATCCACACCACATAACCAACACCCCTCCAGTATCCACACCCCATAACCAACACCTCCCACTATCCACACCCCATAACCAACACCCTCCCACTATCCACACCCCAAAACCAACAACCCCACTATCCACACCCCATAACCAACACTCCGCCCACTATCCACACCCCATAACCAACACCCCCACTATCCACACCCAATAACCAACAACCCCACTATCCATTCCCCCTATAACTAGCACCTGCTCCTGTGTATCTGGAACATGTCTCACCCACACCTCTCTCTTCTCTTGTGTTAGACTCATGGGGGGCCCCAGAGACACCCGGTCACAGGCTGGCTCCATATCCACCGGATCAGGAAGAGCGACGCTGGTCTTTATACGTGTTATGCCTGGAACCACCTGGGAAAAGTGACAGCATCTGCCACCGTGAGAGTCCTGTCCCCTGGTGAGTGCCATACTCCCGCTAACTCCTCCCACTCTGCCACATGACTCCTGCCACCCTGAGAGTCCTGTCCCCTGGTGAGTGCCATACTCCCGCTAACTCCTCCCACTCTGACACATGACTACTCCCACTCTGCCACCCTGAGAGTCCTGTCCCCTGGTGAGTGCCATACTCCCGCTAACTCCTCCCACTCTGCCACATGACTCCTCCCACTCTGCCACCCTGAGAGTCCTGTCTCCTGGTGAGTGCCATACTACCGCTAACTCCTCCCACTCTGCCACATGACTCCTCCCACTCTGCCACCCTGAGAGTCCTGTCCCCTGATGAGTGCCATACTCCCGCTAACTCCTCCCACTCTGCCACATGACTACTCCCACTCTGCCACCCTGAGAGTCCTGTCCCCTGGTGAGTGCCATACTCCCGCTAACTCCTCCCACTCTGCCACATGACTCCTCCCACTCTGCCACCCTGAGAGTCCTGTCTCCTGGTGAGTGCCATACTCCCGCTAACTCCTCCCACTCTGCCACATGACTCCTCCCACTCTGCCACCCTGAGAGTCCTGTCCCCTGATGAGTGCCATACTCCCGCTAACTCCTCCCACTCTGCCACATGACTACTCCCACTCTGCCACCCTGAGAGTCCTGTCCCCTGGTGAGTGCCATACTCCCGCTAACTCCTCCCACTCTGACACATGACTCCTCCCACTCTGCCACCCTGAGAGTCCTGTCTCCTGGTGAGTGCCATACTCCCGCTAACTCCTCCCACTCTGCCACATGACTCCTCCCACTCTGCCACCCTGAGAGTCCTGTCCCCTGATGAGTGCCATACTCCCGCTAACTCCTCCCACTCTGCCACATGACTACTCCCACTCTGCCACCCTGAGAGTCCTGTCCCCTGGTGAGTGCCATACTCCCGCTAACTCCTCCCACTCTGACACATGACTCCTCCCACTCTGCCACCCTGAGAGTCCTGTCCCCTGGTGAGTGCCATACTCCCGCTAACTCCTCCCACTGTGCCACATGACTCCTTCCACTCTGCCACCCTGAGAGTCCTGTCCCCTGGTGAGTGCCATACTCCCGCTAACTCCTCCCACTCTGCCACATGACTACTCCCACTCTGCCACCCTGAGAGTCCTGTCCCCTGGTGAGTGCCATACTCCCGCTAACTCCTCCCACTCTGCTACATGACTCCTCCCACTCTGCCACCCTGAGAGTCCTGTCCCCTGATGAGTGCCATACTCCCGCTAACTCCTCCCACTGTGCCACATGACTCCTTCCACTCTGCCACCCTGAGAGTCCTGTCCCCTGGTGAGTGCCATACTCCCGCTAACTCCTCCCACTCTGCCACATGACTCCTCTCACTCTGCCACCCTGAGAGTCCTGTCCCCTGGTGAGTGCCATACTCCCGCTAACTCCTCCCACTGTGCCACATGACTCCTCCCACTCTGCCACCCTGAGAGTCCTGTCCCCTGATGAGTGCCATACTCCCGCTAACACCTCCCACTGTGCCACATGACTCCTTCCACTCTGCCACCCTGAGAGTCCTGTCCCCTGGTGAGTGCCATACTCCCGCTAACTCCTCCCACTCTGCCACATGACTACTCCCACTCTGCCACCCTGAGAGTCCTGTCCCCTGGTGAGTGCCATACTCCCGCTAACTCCTCCCACTCTGCCACATGACTCCTCCCACTCTGCCACCCTGAGAGTCCTGTCCCCTGGTGAGTGCCATACTCCCGCTAACTCCTCCCACTCTGCCACATGACTCCTCCCACTCTGCCACCCTGAGATTCCTGTCTCCTGGTGAGTGCCATACTCCAGCTAACTCCTCCTACTATGCCACATGACTCCTCCCACATGACTCCTCCCACATGACTCCTCCCACTCTTCCACCCTGAGAGTCCTGTCCTCTGGTGAGTGCCATACTCCCGCAAACTCCTCCCACTCTGCTACATGACTCCTCCCACTCTGCCACCCTGAAAGTCCCCACAACCCCCTCATTATTCTCTGTAACCCCTCCCATTACTCCATATAACTCCTCCCATTACTCCTTGTAACTCCTCCCACTACTCCCTTTAATGCCTCCTATTACACCCTGTATCGTCTCTTAGCACTCCTTGTAACTCCTCCCATCACTCCCTTTAATGCCTCCCATTACACCCTGTATCACCTCTTATTACTCCCTGTAACTCCTCCCATCACTCCCTTTAATGCCTCCCATTACACCCTGTATCACCTCTTATTACTCCCTGTAACTCCTCCTATTACTCCCTGTAACTCCTCCCTTTACTCTATGTAACTTCTCCCATTACTCCCTGTAACTCCTCCCATTACTCCCTTTACCCCCTCCCATTACTCCCGGTAACTCCTCCCATTACTCCATGTAACTCCTCCCTTTACTCCTCCCATTACTCCCTGTAACTCCTCCCATTACTCCCTGTAACACCTCCCATTACTCCCTGTAACACCTCCCTTTAGTCCTCCCATTACTCCATGTAACTCCTCCCATTACTCCTGCAGATTCGCAGCAGGCCTCTGAGCTGTATGAATATGATGATGGGATGCTCGCCATGTTGGATGATGAAGATAATCAGGACGGACCATCTGGATCCAATGAGTGAACCCCTTTCTGTGTTTGGAGAGCAGTATAATCAGACTCTGTGAATAAGAATCCAGTCCATTATCCTCTGCTGCGACTCAATCAGTGACAGTGATCTACCAAAAGTATGTCAGCTTCGGCATAGAATCCAGGCCATGTAAAATCCCTGGGTTTACAAGGAATATCTGGTCAAATGAACTCACATCCTGGGTTGTTATCATTGTCTGGTACCAGAAGCTCCTCCGGCCTGGGTTGTTATCATTGTCTGGGACCAGAAGCTCCAGCGGCCTGGGTTGTTATCATTGTCTGGGACCAGAAGCTCCTCAGGCCTGGGTTGTTATCATTGTCTGGGACCAGAAGCTCCTCCGACCTGGGTTGTTATCATTGTCTGGGACCAGAAGCTCCTTCGGCCTGGGTTGTTATCATTGTCTGGGACCAGAAGCTCCTCCGGCCTGGGTTGTTATCATTGTCTGGGACCAGAAGCTCCTCCGGCCTGGGTTGTTATCATTGTCTGGTACCAGAAGCTCCTCCGGCCTGGGTTGTTATCATTGTCTGGTACCAGAAGATCCTCCGGCCTGAGTTGTTATCATTGTCTGGGACCAGAAGCTCCTCCGGCCTGGGTTGTTATCATTGTCTGGGACCAGAAGCTCCTCCGGCCTGGGTTGTTATCATTGTCTGGGACCAGAAGCTCCTCCGGCCTGGATTGTTATCATTGTCTGGGACCAGAAGCTCCAGCGGCCTGGGTTGTTATCATTGTCTGGGACCAGAAGCTCCTCCAGCCTGGATTCAAGACTCATATAAATGGGACTGAAAATATGGTATTGTTCGCCCCCTGCAGAGGGAAGTGGGATAAGAGATTGTGGAAGTCCTCATATGGCACCGTGACTGGCACACGAGACCCTCACAACCAGCACTCAGCCCAGAGAGCTTTCAATGTCATCTGTATACTGAACATTGGATATGATATTTATACCCATTTGTCAGCTTTCTTCCACTGTCCAAACACTGTCCCCTCTCCTTTACACAACCATGACTCTCCCACTGTCCTAAAACTCCGTCCCCCTGCCCTCAAACTGCCTCTCCCCCTGAAACTGCCACTCCCCCTTCCCTGATGCTGACCCACCTCTTACACTGACACTGCCCCGTGACCTCTCAACGGACACTGTCCCCCTGCCCTAACACCGCTCCTCCTCTCCCCCTTCCCTGACACCACTCCACCTCTCTCCCTGCCCTAACACCACTCTATCTCTCCCCCTGCTCTGACACTGCTCCATCTCTCCCCCTTCCCTGTTACCACCCATTCTTTGACCCTGCCCTGACATCGACTACACTTTCCCCCTGCCCAGATCCATCTTGGCTACCTACCTGTCCTGACACTGCCCTCTCTCTCTACATGCCCAGTTTCTGTATTTAACCTGATATCTATGTATTATAAATTGCACCAGATGCCTAGGGCCAGAGAGAGAGTCTGTACAGAAATCCCACTTGTTAATTTTATGTAATTGTATAAATTGTTCAAATAAAATAAACTCATTTAACTTTAATTATCAGCTAAATCCACATGCAAAAAACATTAACACACACAGTTAATTGGAGGGTTAGAGGTGTAACACAAAGGTAATTGAAGGGTTAGTGATATTATAGTGAAAGACAGTGTCTGGGTGTGTTATACGGGGTGTGAGTTTGTAATAGAGATTCTGAGTGTTATATTGTGTGAGTGAGTGTGAAAGAGAGGGTTTGAGTGTGCTATACCGAGTGTGAGTGTGAAAGAGAAGTTCTTAGTGTGTTATACAGAGTGTGAGTGTGAAAGCATGTCTGAGTGTGTTATACAAGGTGTGAATGTGAGAATGTGAAAGTGAGGGTCTGAGTATGTTATACAAGGTGTGTGTTTAAAAGAGAGGGTCTGAGTGTGAAAGAGAGGATGTGAGTGTGAAAGAGAAGGTCTGAGTGTGTTATGCATGGTGTGAGTGGGAAAGAGAAGTTCTGGGTGTGTTATACATGGTGTGAGTGTGAAAGAGAGTGAATGCGTGTGTTATTCAAGGTTTGAGCATGAAAGTGAGGATCTGGGTGTGTTATACATGGCGTGAGTGTGAAAGAGTGTGTGTGAGTGTGCAAGAGAAGATCTGAGTGTGTTATATAAGGTGTTAGTGTGATATATAGGGTCTGAGTGTGTTATACAGGGTGTGAGTGTGAAAGATACGGTCTGAGTGTGTTATACAAGGTGTGAGTGTGAAAGAGAAGTTCTGAGTGTGTTATACAGGGTGTGAGTGTGGAAGATATGGTCTGAGTGTTTTTATACAAGGTGTGAAACAGAAGGTCTGAGTGTTTTTTATACAAGGTGTGGGTGTGAAAGAGAAGGTCTGAGTGTGTTATACAATATGTGAGTGTGAAAGAGAGGGTCTGAGTGTGATATACATGGTGTGAGTGTGAAAGATACGGTCTGAGTGTGAAAGAGAAGGTCTGAGTGTGCTATACAGAGTGTAAGTGTGAGAGTTTCTGAGTGTGTTATACAGTGTGTGTGAGTGTGAAAGATACAGTCTGAATGTGTTCTACAAGGTGTGAGTGTGAAAGAGAAGGTCTGAGTGTGTTATACAGGGTGTGAGCGTGAAAGAGAGGGTCTGAGTGTGAAAGAGAGGATGTGAGTGTGAAAGAGAGGATGTGAGTGTGAAAAAGAAGGTCTGAGTGTGTTATACAGAGTGTAAGTGTGAAAGAGAGTGTGTGAGTGTGAAAGAGAAGATCTGAGTGTGTTATATAAGGTGTGAGTATGATAAATAGGGTCTGAGTGTGTTATACAAGGTGTGAGTGTGAAAGAGAAGGTCTGAGTGTGTTATACAAGGTGTGAGTGTAAAAGAGAAGGTCTGAGTGTGTTATACATGGTGTGAGTGTGAAAGAGAAGATCTGAGTGTGTTATACAGGGTGTGGGTGTGAAAGAGAAGGCTTGAGTGTGTTATATGGGGTGTCAGTTTTGATATAGAGGATCTGCTTTTCTTATTAAAGGTGTGAGTGTAAAGGGAGGGTCTGAGTCTGTTATATACGGTGTGAGTGTGTTATATGGTGTATGAAGGTGAAGGTCTGAGTGTGTTAATAAGAGTGTGAGTGTGAAAGAGAGTATCTCAGTGTGTTATACAATGTGTGTGTGTGAAAGAGAGGGTCTGAGTGTGATATACATGGTGTGAGTGTGAAAGATACGGTCTGAGTGTGAAAGAGAAGGTCTGAGTGTGCTATACAGAGTGTAAGTGTGAGAGTTTCTGAGTGTGTTATACAGTGTGTGTGAGTGTGAAAGATACAGTCTGAATGATGTTATACAGGGTGTGAGTGTAAATGAGAAGGTATGGGTGTGTTATACACGTTATGTAAGTGTGAAAGAGAGTGTCTGAGTGTGTTATACAGAGTGTGAGTGTGAAAGAGACTGTCTGAGTGTGTTATACAGAGTGTGAGTGTTCTTGACAAGATGACAGTATCAGGTGAAATCAGAGATACGGGTGTTTTCAAAATGCCCTCTACGACATGGAGAATTCTGCACACCCTCGGGAGGGTGACCTATGTCTGGCAGATGAGAGAACCTGGTCTGATCAGAACATTACGTGACGATAGAATTAAAAGGCCAATTCCAGAAAGTAAGATCAGACTGGAAAGTAGACAACAAATTACAAGAGAAATCAGGACATTCTCTATCTGAAAGAAGTTACACAAAACTATTTTGGGGGAAATGATTTGGGGGCATGTCTAGACCCACTCGGTGGTGTGCATGGAAGGTGGAGGTGAGAGGCCATCTTGTCGCAGTGGGGGCTGGGTCAAAGAGGATCACAGAAACCCCCCTAACAGATCTATATATAGCCTTGTCCGAAAATAAATAAACATGCACCAACTAGATGGGCTGCGGACAGGATCTCGCAGATCAAATGAAAGATTAATTAGATCCTGGCCGACATGGTGAATAATGTACAACAGATCCTAAGCGCAGTTGGTACTATAGGGGGATGGAGAAGATGGTCTCCTCTATAACATGATGAAGGCTCAAAGATCAGAGAGGAATATTTCCAAATTGCTGGTAAAGCGGAAAACCATCTGAGGAAATTGGCAAAGAGTTCATCAACTTTTACCAAATGTTATACAATTTACCAACTAATACAAATAAGGAGATAACAGATTACTTTAAGCACAGGACATTTCCAAAGCCCTCTCCTGAAGTATTGCAAAGCCTAAATGAGCCAATTTCAAAGAAGGAAGTAATGAATCAAATAAAAGAGACAAAAGTGGGGAAATCCCCTGATCATGGGAGACGAAATCACGCCGATGAGAGTATTTAATGACTTCATCAAATCTGGAACCATGCCAGAGGAGATGCTGGGAGGAAATATTGTCCCTATTCTAAAGCAGGGTAAAGACCCAGATGTTTTGACTAGCTACAGACCCCTATCACTGCTCAATATAGATTCCAATTGTTTCGTTTGACAGGGTTGGTTGGGGATACATGAGACAGACTCTCAAGTCCTTCGGGCTTACGGGAGACATAGGTAAGGGTGGTGATGGCACTATACTCCTCACCCACTGGCAGAGTAGTGGGCCCTGGAATAAAATCCAAATGGTTCCCCTTTAAAAATGGCACTCGCCAAGGTTGCCCCTTATCACCTATTCTTTACATATTAACATTGGAACCACTATCAAGAGAACTTAGAACAGCTGTAAGAATAAAAGGGGGAGGTGGACAAAGGGCGCATATGATAAAACTATATGCTGATGACATTATATTAACTTTGGAAGACCCGGTAGTATCGCTGAGGGAGGTTATGAGGATTATCGAACAGTACAGCAACCTGTCAAACTACAGGCTTAACAACGCCAAGTCCATCGCTCTCCCAATAAACCTCAAGCAAAAAGATCGATAGGAGATTCAAATCAATGGGTTTAGATGGGCAGAAGGACTGTCCATTATTTGAGAACAATGATAACATCAGATCCAGCAATGTGGATGGAAGTCAATGTCATTTTCAGGAAAATTATGAACACGACCCTGAAAAAATGGAAGGGGCTGTATGTCACCTGGTGGGGTAGAACAACAGCAGGCAAGGCATATGTTTTACCAAAATGTACCTACCTCACTAGAATGCTCCCATTCCAAGAACCTTCACATTGGATTGTACTTAGTCTGCTTTCAATACATTCAAATGTGCAGGTTTAATGTGAACAAAGAGGAAGGAGGCCTAGCATTGCCTAATGTGAAGGGATATACTCCCGACCCAGGCCATTATTACCCAGTTCAGTGGGGCAGAGGAGGAAGCATGGTATAAACTGGAACAAAGGGAGATCTGGCCATATAAAGACCTCAGCTCCATATTTTGACTATCCAGTTCAAAGTCAGAGAAATGAGTACAATCAATATGCTTGGAGCCGTCGAAACAGATACTTAGAAACTGGATCTGTTTTTTTAAAAAAAAGTCTGGGCCTCACAGAGAGGTTTCTCACTTGTCTTCCCGTATCCATCGTAGAGATGGATGCAGAAAGAGCGAGGGATACTTAAAATGAAGACCTCCTGGATGGGGGCAGCCTTACAGGAAGAATACGGTTCACCTAATCAGGAATGTTGTAGGTACTTGAGGGTTAAGAGTGTAATAGTAAAGAAAATGGTAGAGGCTATTCCCCTTAGAAAAAAATCTACGAAACACAACAAATAAAACAATTACTATCCAAAATATTGGAAATTATTAGATTGGTGGGACCAAAAATCTACCCAGTCGCAATCAACTGTTGGGAAGCCGAGCTATGAATGAGTGTCCCACTGGCTGATTGGCAGACCACCCTGGTATTCACATACAAACAGGTGCATTGCTTGAACTTAAACAAACTGATGAATTGTTGGTATTTGGTTCCATATTCCCTGGCTAACATGTATCCCTCGGCTGTATCTGTGTGCTGGAGACGGGGAAGGGGAGATATGTTACATATCTGGTGGAGCTGCCACATAAGGGAATAGAAGGCAATACGGGGCATGAAGGGAGATTTACACCTCCCACCCAAGGACGGAGCTCCCCTTTCTCATCCCTATTCTGAAGGCAATACGGGGGATGAAGAGAGATTTACACCTCCCACCCCAGGACGGAGCTCCCCTTTCTCATCCCTATTCTGAAGGCAATACGGGGGATGAATGGAGATTTACACCTCCCACCCCAGGACGGAGCTCCCCTTTCTCATCCCTATTCTGAAGGCAATACGGGGGATGAAGAGAGATTTACACCTCCCACCCCAGGACGGAGCTCCCCTTTCTCATCCCTATTCTGAAGGCAATACGGGGGATGAAGGGAGATTTACACCTCCCACCCCAGGACGGAGCTCCCCTTTCTCATCCCTATTCTGAAGGCAATAACACTGACAATAGCCAGGTGTTGGAGAACAAGAGAATCTATTCCCTGGCAATCCATAAACACACAATGTATTCACCAATGGAGAGGGAATCACTGCGCCAAATAAAAATAAACCTGGACTAAATGGGCTGACTACTCCAGAGAGGAGAACTCGATGAGTGGATCACAAGGATAATGACCAGTAGTAAAAGATGAAGAGAACGAAGTGAGAGAAACAGATAAACTAGGGGAGGAAAGGATAGAGATAGGTTATAAATAGACCCTAAATGATGTGCAAAGGAGCCAGGGAATGATAATGCCTGCGGAGATCCAATCATGGATGTTGTCTCGTCTCGTCTTGTCTGTCTGTATTTTTACTGTAATTGTAGATTTGGCCAAACTGCCCTCTAATATGGGGTTACTGTGTTGTTTGTACCGGCACAGATGACATTTTGATATAGGGTGTGCACATATAAGGAACATTAAATACATACGGTGCCATTATGTCTGCATGAAATGCGTGTGTTATACAGGGTGTGAGTGTGTTATACAGGGTGTGAGTGTGTTATACAGGGTGTGAGTGTGTTATACAGGGTCTGAGTGTGTTATACAGGGTGTGAGTGTGTTATACAGGGTGTGAGTGTGTTATACAGGGTGTGAGTGTGTTATACAGGGTGTGAGTGTGTTACACAAGGTGTGAGTGTGTTATACAGGGTCTGAGATTGTTATACAGGGTGTGAGTGTGTTATACAGGGTGTGAGTGTGTTATACAGGGTGTGAGTGTGTTATACAGGGTGTGAGTGTGTTACACAAGGTGTGAGTGTGTTATACAGGGTCTGAGATTGTTATACAGGGTGTGAGTGTGTTATACAGGGTGTGAGTGTGTTATACAGGGTCTGAGATTGTTATACAGGGTGTGAGTGTGTTATACAGGGTGTGAGTGTGTTATACAGGGTGTGAGTGTGTTATACAGGGTCTGAGATTGTTATACAGGGTGTGAGTGTGTTATACAGGGTGTGAGTGTGTTATACAGGGTCTGAGATTGTTATACAGGGTGTGAGTGTGTTATACAGGGTGTGAGTGTGTTATACAGGGTGTGAGTGTGTTATACAGGGTGTGGGTGTGTTATACAAGGTGTGAGTGTGTTATACAGGGTCTGAGTGTGTTATACAGGGTGTGAGTGTGTTATACAGGGTCTGAGATTGTTATACAGGGTGTGAGTGTGTTATACAGGGTCTGAGATTGTTATACAGGGTGTGAGTGTGTTATACAGGGTGTGAGTGTGTTATACAGGGTCTGAGATTGTTATACAGGGTGTGAGTGTGTTATACAGGGTGTGAGTGTGTTATACAGGGTGTGAGTGTGTTATACAGGGTGTGGGTGTGTTATACAAGGTGTGAGTGTGTTATACAGGGTCTGAGTGTGTTATACAGGGTGTGAGTGTGTTATACAGGGTCTGAGATTGTTATACAGGGTGTGAGTGTGTTATACAGGGTGTGAGTGTGTTATACAGGGTCTGAGATTGTTATACAGGGTGTGAGTGTGTTATACAAGTGTGAGTGTGTTATACAGGGTGTGAGTGTGTTATACAAGGTGTGAGTATGTTATACAGGGTGTGAGTGTGTTATACAGGGTGTGAGTGTGTTATACAGGGTGTGGGTGTGTTATACAAGGTGTGAGTGTGTTATACAGGGTCTGAGTGTGTTATACAGGGTGTGAGTGTGTTATACAAGGTGTGAGTATTTTATACAGGGTGTGAGTGTGTTATACAGGGTGTGAGTGTGTTATACAGGGTCTGAGTGTGTTATACAGGGTGTGAGTGTGTTATACAGGGTCTGAGTGTGTTATACAAGGTGTGAGTGTGTTATACAGGGTGTGAGTGTGTTATACAGGGTCTGAGATTGTTATACAGGGTGTGAGTGTGTTATACAAGTGTGAGTGTGTTATACAGGGTGTGAGTGTGTTATACAAGGTGTGAGTATGTTATACAGGGTGTGAGTGTGTTATACAGGGTGTGAGTGTGTTATACAGGGTGTGGGTGTGTTATACAAGGTGTGAGTGTGTTATACAGGGTCTGAGTGTGTTATACAGGGTGTGAGTGTGTTATACAAGGTGTGAGTATTTTATACAGGGTGTGAGTGTGTTATACAGGGTGTGAGTGTGTTATACAGGGTCTGAGTGTGTTATACAGGGTGTGAGTGTGTTATACAGGGTCTGAGTGTGTTATACAAGGTGTGAGTGTGTTATACAGGGTGTGAGTGTGTTATACAAGGTGTGAGTGTGTTATACAAGGTGTGAGTATTTTATACAGGGTGTGAGAGTGTTATACAGGGTGTGAGTGTGTTATACAGGGTCTGAGTGTGTTATACAGGGTGTGAGTGTGTTATACAGGATGTGAGTGTGTTATAAAAGGTGTGAGTGTGTTATACAGGGTGTGAGTGTGTTAGACAGGGTGTGAGTGTGTAAGTGAGGGTGTGAGTGTGTTAGACAGGGTGTGAGTGTGAAAGAGAAGGTATGGGTGTGCTATATAGAGTATGAGTGGAAAAGATGCAGTCTGAGTGTGTTATACAAGATGTGAGCGTTAAAGAGAGGGTCTGGATGTGTTATACAGGGTCTGAGTGTGTTATACAGGGTGTGAGTGTGAAAGAGAAGGTCTGAGTGTGTTATACAGGGTCTGAGTGTGTTATACAGGGTCTGAGTGTGTTATACAGGGTGTGAGTGTGTTATACAGGGTCTGAGTGTGTTATACAGGGTGTGAGTGTGAAAGAGAAGGTGTGAGTGTGTTATACAGGGTCTGAGTGTGTTATACAGGGTGTGAGTGTGTTATACAGGGTCTGAGTGTGTTATACAGGGTCTGAGTGTGTTATACAGGGTGTGAGTGTGAAAGAGAAGGTCTGGGCGTGTTATACAGGGTCTGAGTTTGTTATACAGGGTGTGAGTGTGAAAGAGAAGGTGTGAGTGTTATATAGGGTCTGAGTGTGTTTTACAGGGTGTGAGTGTGTTAAACAGGGTGTGAGTGTGAAAGAGAAGGTCTGAGTGTGTTATACGGGGTGGTAGTGTGAAAGAGAAGGTCTGAGTGTGTTATACAGGGTTTGAGTGTGTTATACAGGGTTTGAGTGTGTTATACAGGGTGGTAGTGTATTATATGGAGTGTGTGATTTTTAACACATATTAGCTTGAACATTTTTATTCCAAAAAATGCCAGAGAATTGTACAGATCAAATGGTAAAGGTTTTTCATTTGTGTCCGTGTATTGTGGAAGTTACATCACTTTGTCACACTATAACACAGCCTGGTCCAATAACAATCAAACCTTTCCCCATTCAGCTATACATGACTCCCTGATACCGGATTTGCTAGAATATAAGAAGAGATTTTGTAGCTGTGGGGGGTGATGCATTGGCTACATCTGGGGGCAGATGGCTGTGGGGGTGATGCATTGGCTACATCTGGGGGCAGATGGCTGTGGGGGTGATGCATTGGCTACATCAAAATTTGTATTAAATATGAAAAGGCAATTTACATTTGAATATATACAAGTTAAACTAAATTCCTATAGGGTAGTCTTATATTCAGTCTTTTAAATTTTTTCCTAAAGGAATATCCAAAATTTGAGGGGTGGTCTTATAATCAGGGTAATTATTATTTATTATAAATAACATTTTACGTTTGTAATAAAATGAATTCAATGGATTTTATACTAATAAATTAAATATGATATTACATATATTAAATGACATTTACATTACAAAATCAATTAACATAAAATGTTTTACATAGTTGGAGTGGATTTGTATTGATTGTGTTTCATTTGTCTATGTGTTTTCATTTTATATAGATTAATAACAATGTGTTTTAAAGATTATACATTATATGAATGTTTTGTGTTTTATTGATATACATTTATTATACACAAAATTTGAGTTGAATATATGCATATTTATGACAAACATAATTTGTATTTTATTAATACACTTTTATCACATATACACCTATTTTATTGATATATATTTCTAGAAGTATTTGGACTTTGTTTATATATGTTATACAGATATTTCATTCTAGTTTTGCACAGTTACTATTCGTTTTAAACATCTTATATAAAGACTTTGTTTTATTTTCAGATATTTATTATACATGTTTTATGGCTACACACTGAATATAAAACATCATTTCTGTTAAATGTATATTATTATATCATTATTTGTCGTTTCATTATCTGAGATACACAATGTATTTAATTAATAGATAAATGACAGACTCTTTTATTGATAATCTGGTTGAGTTTCGTTAAATATTTATTCCTTTGCTTTATTTGCTGATTGTCATGTAACAAACTGATGGATGACTGATAATCTCCATGGATTTATTAATAATATTAGGACTTCTATGTATATTGCTGGCTGAATTACATGTATTCCTGGAAAGTCATCTATTTCCTCTACATTCCCATTTTATACATTGGCTTTGCTTGTTTTAGGATATCTTTTAATGTATTTCTACACTATATAACCCTCCAATAATACTAGCAATATAATACTATTACATATACAGTATCTAATAATAACCCCTTCTTATATACAATCAAACACATATAATGTGATAACTAGGAAATTAACGAAACAATGTGATATTATTCTTTGTATTCTATTATTATTCGTATTATAGTCATAACATTGTTTGTTCATGCTACTATACATGACTGAAACTCGGGGATGTTTGCACAGGTGTAATACATTCATCCGTTTAATATAATAATAATAATAATAATGATACAGTGAATATTATCACACTGAGATATTAAAAGCTGGGTAATATATTTATAATTTCTCTTTTACCCGCTTGCCCACCGATCATTCACACGCCCCCCACCTGTATGATGATTCTCAGGGTCCGCTTTACGTTTGCAGGCTCCTCTGGCGAAGAAGGGGTTAATGAGTCAGTAAACGCCCCTCTGCCTTCAGGTCCAAGGCTGCTAATCAGGGGTCTGTGGCTTGATGGTGGGTCTGGGTCCTCCAGATTTATGGCTACAAAAGACCCCATTTGATCTCTATGAGGCAGCAATTCCATGACAGTCCTGGGGTCACTGTACAAATCAAATATTAGGACCTGCCTTGGGCATCACTGAGGATACAGGACCTGCCTTGGGCATCACTGAGGATACAGGACCTGCCTTGGGCATCACTGAGGATACAGGATACAGGACCTGCCTTGGGCATCACTGAGGATACAGGATACAGGACCTGCCTTGGGCATCACTGAGGATACAGGACCTGCCTTGGGCATCACTAAGGATACAGGACCTGCCTTGGGCATCACTGAGGATACAGGACCTGCCTTGGGCATCACTGAGGATACAGGACCTGCCTTGGGCATCACTGAGGATACAGGACCTGCCTTGGGCATCACTGAGGATACAGGATACAGGACCTGCCTTGGGCATCACTGAGGATACAGGACCTGCCTTGGGCATCACTGAGGATACAGGACCTGCCTTGGGCATCACTGAGGAGGGCAGGATACAGGACCTGCCTTGGGCATCACTGAGGAGGGCAGGATACAGGACCTGCCTTGGGCATCACTGAGGAGGCAGGATACAGGACCTGCCTTGGGTATCACTGAGGATACAGGACCTGCCTTGGGCATCACTGAGGATACAGGACCTGCCTTGGACATCACTGAGGAAACAGGACCTGCCTTGGGCATCACTGAGGATACAGGACCTGCCTTGGGCATCACTGAGGATACAGGACCTACCTTGGGCATCACTGAGGATACAGGACCTGCCTTGGGCATCACTGAGGAGGGCAGGATACAGGACCTGCCTTGGGCATCACTGAGGATACAGGACCTGCCTTGGGTATCACTGAGGAGGGCAGGATACAGGACCTGCCTTGGGCATCACTGAGGAGGGCAGGATACAGGACCTGCCTTGGGCATCACTGAGGAGGGCAGGATACAGGATCTGCCTCGGTACTTTTTGGAGATGGGGGCAGCAGATAAAGGACCTGCGTGGGAAGTATTTTGGGGAAACAGGGGTGGGCTTCTGTTTCAATCAGAGAGAAGCTAGCAAATCCCCCATTTAGAGGAAACACTTGGTGTTAGGCTGGGGGTACATGGCTATGAAACTTCTCCTCCCCCTAATATTATTTCGGGTCCAAACCTGTGCTCAGAGCGCTCTGAGTTATCCTCCCCCAGCCCCTGTATATTGGGGGCTCCAGGAGCAAGCTGTTACCTGAGCTAAACTTGGGGTTTTGGAGGAAAGTTCGGGGTAACAGAGAGAGGAGCCCCACTCACTCAAACTCCCAGTACTGCCAGCACCCACTCCTAGTACACTCAGCCTGCTGAGTCTCACACACTGCCCCAGCCCAGCCAGAGACTCCCGGCAGGGTCAAGGTCCCAGAAGCCCCCAGGGATGGCTCAGGACCACCACAGCCACCAGGAGCACATCACATTTGGTATTGACCAGATACTGAATAGCCAGGAACACATTGGGGGCCACATGGGTCCCAGGAGCTTGGAACAGGACTACACTGGGAGCAGCAGTTACACTGCCCCTTCCTACAGCCTGAATATCAGCATGAATGTCAATGTGAGACCATCAGGTGTAATCAGAGTGCCAGCCCACAGACCCCTACCGCAGGGGAACCCAAATATAGGAAGCCTGCCTGGACTTACCTTTCCCTGGATGGAGAACAGCAGACACATAGCCAAGGACAGGATCACAGGTAACCTACCTCCTGGGAAATGCTGAGTGTGAGTATAGGAAAAGTGTGAGTGTGAGTGAGGGATAGTGTGAGTGTGAGTGAGGGATAGTGTGAGTGTGAGTGAGGGATAGTGTGACTGTGAGTGAGGGATAGTGTGACTGTGAGTGAGGGATAGTGTGAGTGTGAGTGAGGGATAGTGTGACTGTGAGTGAGGGATAGTGTGACTGTGAGTGAGGGATAGTGTGACTGTGAGTGAGGGATAGTGTAGGGATAGTGTGACTGTGAGTGAGGGATAGTGTGACTGTGAGTGAGGGATAGTGTGACTGTGAGTGAGGGATAGTGTAGGGATAGTGTGACTGTGAGTGAGGGATAGTGTGACTGTGAGTGAGGGATAGTGTAGGGATAGTGTGAGTGTGAGTGAGGGATAGTGTGACTGTGAGTGAGGGATATTGTAGGGATAGTGTGACTGTGAGTGAGGGATAGTGTGACTGTGAGTGAGGGATATTGTAGGGATAGTGTGACTGTGAGTGAGGGATATTGTAGGGATAGTGTGACTGTGAGTGAGGGATAGTGTGACTGTGAGTGAGGGATATTGTAGGGATAGTGTGACTGTGAGTGAGGGATAGTGTGACTGTGAGTGAGGGATATTGTAGGGATAGTGTGACTGTGAGTGAGGGATAGTGTGACTGTGAGTGAGGGATATTGTAGGGATAGTGTGACTGTGAGTGAGGGATATTGTAGGGATAGTGTGACTGTGAGTGAGGGATAGTGTGACTGTGAGTGAGGGATATTGTAGGGATAGTGTGACTGTGAGTGAGGGATATTGTAGGGATAGTGTGACTGTGAGTGAGGGATAGTGTGACTGTGAGTGAGGGATATTGTAGGGATAGTGTGACTGTGAGTGAGGGATATTGTAGGGATAGTGTGACTGTGAGTGAGGGATAGTGTGAATGGAGGGATAGTGTGACTGTGAGTGAGGGATAGTGTGAATGGAGGGATAGTGTGAGTGTTAGTGTGGTGTTAGTGTGAATGTAGGGTTAGTGTGACTGTTAGAGAAGGGATAGTGTTATTGTGAATGTAGGAATAGTGTGAGTGAGGGATAGTGTGAGTGTAGGGATAGTGTTAGTGGGAATGAGGGATAGTGTGAGTGAGGGATAGTGTGAGTGCAGGCATAGTGTTAGTGGGAATGAGGGATAGTGTGAATGGAGGGATAGTGTGAGTGTTAGTGTGGTGTTAGTGTGAATGTAGGGATAGTGTGACTGTGAGTGAGGGATAGTATGAATGGAGGGATAGTGTGACTGTGAGTGAGGGATAGTGTGAATGTAGGGATAGTGTGACTGTGAATGAGGGATAATGTAGGGATAGTGTGACTGTGAGTGAGGGATAGTATGAATGGAGGGATAGTGTGACTGTGAGTGAGGGATAGTGTAAATGGAGGGATAGTGTGACTGTGAGTGAGGGATAGTGTGAATGGAGGGATAGTGTGACTGTGAGTGAGGGATAGTGTGAATGGAGGGATAGTGTGAGTGTTAGTGTGGTGTTAGTGTGAATGTAGGGATAATGTGAGTGTTAGTGTGGTGATAGTGTAAGCGTAGGGTTAGTGTGACTGTTAGAGAAGGGATAGTGTTAGTGTGAATGTAGGAATAGTGTGAGTGAGGGATAGTGTGAGTGTAGGCATAGTGTTAGTGGGAATGAGGGATAGTGTGAGTGTAAGGATAGTGTCAGTGTAGAGATAGTGTTAGTGTGAATGAGGGATAGTGTGAATGTAGGGATAGTGTGACTGTGAGTGAGGGATAGTGTGAATGGAGGGATAGTGTGAGTGTGAGTGAGGGATAGTGTGAATGGAGGGATAGTGTGACTGTGAGTGAGGGATAGTGTGAATGGAGGGATAGTGTGACTGTGAGTGAGGGATAGTGTGAGTGTAGGGATAGTGTTAGTGTGAATGGAGGGATAGTGTGACTGTGAGTGAGGGATAGTGTGAATGTAGGGATAGTGTGACTGCGAGTGAGGGATAGTGTGAATGTAGGGATAGTGTGACTGTGAGTGAGGGATAGTGTGAATGGAGGGATAGTGTAACTGTGAGTGAGGGATAGTGTGAATGGAGGGATAGTGTGAATGGAGGGATAGTGTGAGTGTAGGGACAGTGTGAATGTAGGGATAGTGTGACTGTGAGTGAGGGATAGTGTGAATGGAGGGATAGTGTGACTGTGAGTGAGGGATAGTGTGAGTGTAGGGATAGTGTTAGTGTGAATGGAGGGATAGTGTGACTGTGAGTGAGGGATAGTGTGAATGGAGGGATAGTGTGACTGTGAGTGAGGGATAGTGTGAATGTAGGTATAGTGTGACTGTGAGTGAGGGATAGTGTAAATGGAGGGATAGTGTGACTGTGAGTGAGGGATAGTGTGAATGGAGGGATAGTGTGACTGTGAGTGAGGGATAGTGTGAATGGAGGGATAGTGTTAGTGTGAATGGAGGGATAGTGTGACTGTGAGTGAGGGATAGTGTGAATGGAGGGATAGTGTGACTGTGAGTGAGGGATAGTATGAATGGAGGGATAGTGTGACTGTGAGTGAGGGATAGTGTGAGTGTAGGGACAGTGTGACTGTGAGTAAGGGATGGTGTGAATGGAGGGATAGTGTGACTGTGAGTGAGGGATGGTGTGAATGGAGGGATAGTGTGACTGTGAGTGAGGGATGGTGTGAATGGAGGGATAGTGTTAGTGTGAATGAGGGCTAGTGTGAGTGTAGGGACAGTGTGAGTGTGAGTGTAGGGATAGCGTGAGTGGAGACTAACAGAATACAGATGAATAATATCAGAATTCCCATTCTTGAAAACAGTAACTAATAATTTTGAACTTTGAAACAAATGATTTTTCACCATTTTTAGCATAGAATAACATTTTTCATTTAACTATTTTGATGTTATCTGCCCAGTTTTACTCCCAGATATATTTGGTATTTTTATTTTGAAACTCGCTAATAATTAATTTAGTTTTCTTTGTAAGGTTTCAAAATGAGACATGTTGGATTCTTTCATTGTTACAAACCCACTGAGACAGCAACATTGTCATCTCAAACTATAACAATACCTTCCAGACTCCAATACAGTCAAACGCCCCCTGGATCATAATGACTTAATCAACATTTACTCATAATAATATATTAACTGAATCTGTCCAAATAAATTTACAATGCTGGCAGTCTATTCCCCAATGTAACAATCCTAACTTTCTCTTCAGATGACAGTCTATTATACAATGTAACCCCCTAACAGTAAGGAAGCCTTCTCTGTGTCTTCAGATGGCAGTCTATTATACAATGTAACCCCCTAACAGTAAGGAAACCTTCTCTATGTCTTCAGATGGCAGTCTATTATACAATATAACCCCCAAACAGTAAGGAAACCTTCTCTGTGTCTTCAGATGGCAGTCTATTATACAATGTAACCCCCTAACAGTAAGGAAGCCTTCTCTGTGTCTTCAGATGGAAGTCTATTATACAATGTAACCCCCTAACAGTAAGGAAACCTTCTCTGTGTCTTCAGATGGCAGTCTATTATACAATGTAACCCCCTAACAGTAAGGAAACCTTCTCTGTGTCTTCAGATGGCAGTCTATTATACAATATAACCCACTAAGGTTACATACATCCATACATCCACTACCCTCTCAGTAATGTAATACTTTCATTAGTCCCTGGCCTTATCTTATATCTAGGATAGCCTTATACCTATCCCATGCATGCTTAAACTCCTTCACTGTATTAACCTCTACCACTTCTACTGGAAGACTATTCCATACATCCACTACCCTCTCAGTAAAGTAATACTTTCATTAGTCCCTGACCTTATCTTATATCTAGGATAGCCTTATACCTATCCCATGCATGCTTAAACTCCTTCACTGTATTAACCTCTACCACTTCTACTGGAAGACTATTCCATGCATCCACTACCCTCTCTGTAAAGTAAAACTTCCTGATATTACTTTGAATTCTTTGCCCCTCTACTTTAAGACTATATTGTTGTGGTAGTTTTTCTTCTTTTAAATATTCTTTCCAGTGTTACTGTATTTAATTCCCCTGTATCTCGTATATAGTTTGCCCTTGTGCTCAATCCATTATTCTAATACCAAAAGTGATGTTTCAGCATTGTTTTTGTCCCTTTTTTTCCAGCTGCTCTGTCCCCGTTCTCTGTGACCCGGCGGATTGGACACCCCTATCAGAACCGCACCCCGCCCAAGCGGAAGAAGCCGCGAACCTCGTTCAGCCGCCTGCAGATCTGTGAGCTGGAGAAGCGGTTCCATCGTCAGAAATACCTGGCGTCAGCCGAGAGAGCGTCGTTGGCCAAATCCCTCCACATGAGCGACTCCCAGGTCAAAACCTGGTTCCAAAATCGCAGGACAAAGTGGAGGTGAGGAGATGCATGGCACAGGACCTGGAAACAGGAAAGGGTTTATTCACATACAGGAAATGCCAATTCACAGCTGACAGCTTTCTTTTTTGATGATCTATGAAAAAATAGGGGGCAGAGCCTAAATGGGCGGAGTTATGCTGCATTGAGTATTTTGAACTATTAAGCTCAAATATTACCCAATATATATAGCATGTGTCTGGCGCTCAAGCTGCCCTGCTTTGCATGGGGAAGTACAAAACTTGGTTCTTTGTGCACGTTCCCTCTTAACTTTAACTCTGTCCAACTGCCCCCCATCTCTACCTCTGTCCCACTGTCCAACCAAACTCTCCCTCTGTCCCCCCAAGCTCTACCTGTGTACCCGAGCTCTTCCTCTGTCCCCCGTGCTCCCCCTCTGTCCCTCTGCCCCCCAAGCTCTACCTCTGTCCCACTGCCCCCCAAGCTCTACCTCTCTCCCACTGTCCTGTCGAGCTCTACCTCTGTCCCACTGTCCTGTCGAGCTCTACCTCTGTCCCACTGTCCTGTCGAGCTCTACCCCTCTCTCACTGTCCTGTTGAGCTCTACCCCTCTCTCACTGTCCTGTTGAGCTCTACCCCTCTCCCACTGTCCTGTCGAGCTCTACCCCTCTCTCACTGTCCTGTTGAGCTCTACCCCTCTCCCTCTGTCCCTCTGTCCCTCTGTCCCTCTGTCCCTCTGCCCCCCAAGCTCTACCTCTCTCTCTCTGTCCCCCAAGCTCTACCTCTGTCCCTCTGTCCCTCTGCCCCCCAAGCTCTACCTCTCTCTCTCTGTCCCCCAAGCTCTACCTCTGTCCCTCTGTCCCTCTGTCCCTCTGCCCCCCAAGCTCTAGCTCTCTCCCACTGTCCTGTCGAGCTCTCCTCAGGAAGCAAGGGAAAAAATGTAATTTTCCTTTGTCCTTAGGAAAGCCATTGTATGTTTTTACTAATACAGGTGGGTTTACTTTCAGAGTTGAGACAGAGCATGGCACACACTGGAAGAGTGGGGGCTCATCACGCCCATCTGATCGGGCTCTGTATGGTCAGGGGTTTCTTTCCTAGTATCACCGACCAGACCAGGCTACCCGCTTCCCAGTGAAACAATTGTAAAAGTAATTGTATTTAGTGATTATAAAATGTCCTTTGATTTCCCTGTAGGAGACAGACAGCGGAAGAGAGAGAGTCAGAACGCCAACAAACCCACCGGATGATGCTGCAGCTCCAGCAGGAGGCTTTCCAGAAGAGCTTGTCCCACTCCTTACCTCGGGACCCTCTCTGTGCCCACAATTCATCCCTCTGTGCCCTACAGAACTTGCAACCCTGGGCAGAGGAAGGTCCCAGCCCATGACAATCCAGAGATCCTGGAAACATGGTGTCTCCTGTTTATGACATCACCTCAGCTTGATATGCAGATTAACTGGTTTTCAAAGATAACCATGGCCGGCCCTTTAATGGGGCATCCTGGCAGGGGCGGCACTTTGCTGCTCCGTGCAGCGGTTTTTTCTTTTTCTTTCCTGGGTCCCGGGGAGCTTGATAGGATGAGGTATCAGCCAATCAGGTGAGACCTCTCAACTCTCCCGATTGGCTGAGAGTTCAGAAGCCTCCCATGATTGGCTCAGTCCCTTCTTCACATAAAACAAGAGATGACTGGACCAGGTAAGTTAAAAACTGACAGTGTGTGTGTGTCAGTGAGTGTGTATATGTCAGTGTGAGTGAGTGTGAGTATGTTAGTGTGAGTGTTTGTGTATGTCAATGTGAGTGTGCGTCAGAGTGACAACCTGTCTGTGTATGTGTGTCAGTAAGTGGATAAAGGGGTTGACTCCTTTGACACTGCCTATATCTGTCTAGCCACCCAATGGGTTAACTGCTCTGACACTGCATATATCTGTCTAGCCACCTAAGGGGTTAACACCTCTGACACTGCCTATATCTATCTAGACACCCAAGGGGTTAACTGCTCTGCTACTGCCTATGTCTGTCTAGCCACCAAAGGGATTTACTCCTCTGACACTGCCTATATCTGTCTAGCCACCCAAGGGGTTAACTGCTCTGCTACTGCCTATGTCTGTCTAGCCACCAAAGGGATTTACTCCTCTGACACTGCCTATATCTGTCTAGCCACCCAAGGGGTTAACACCTCTGACACTGCCTATATCTATCTAGCCACCCAAGGTGTTAACTGCTCTGCTACTGCCTATGTCTGTCTAGCCACCCAAGGGGTTAACTCCTCTGACACTGCCTATATCTGTCTAGCCACCCAAGGGTTAACTCCTCTGACACCACCTAAATCTGTAGAGCCACCCAAGGGGTTAATTCCTCTTTAAATAAATATTTTATTATGAATATAAGAAGTGCTTTAGTGGGTATATAAAAATAAAATATAATAAAGAAAGAAATGGTAAAACAAACATTATTCTGAAAATAGGCTGTGCAATTCCCCAAAACATAATATGTGACCCCTGACCTAAACCATGACTCAAATATTGTACATTCATTTTAAATGTTCAAACATTTAGGGTACAGTCATGGTCAGCCAATACTCTTTGTGACAGACACAGGGACCCACTCTTAACCCATTGCTAACATTTTTAAAACATATTGGTACCTTTTGCATGAAGCATATCCTGAAGTGTATCAATGGTCATTGATACTGGTAGGAAAGGAAAATATCCCTGTTGGTATACAATTAATTCACGTCTCACCTGTGAATCTTCCTATGTGGTATATATGTTGTTGTGTCCCTGAAATGTAATATATATAGGTGAAAATACGCAAAAAATGAGAGTTAGGTTCACAAACCATAAATCCACCATCAGAACGGAAAAATCAGAATTACCTGACGCCTGACGCTAAGCTTGAACAAACCCTGTGAGGGTTGAAACGTTGTCTACGTGCTGAATAAACACCTCCTCTAAACTATGTTTTGTGCTGCGTCCTTCATATTTTTGCCATCATGTATGTGAGACCCCATACTTTTTCACCCAAGGGTAAGTCTCTAGGTCACAGTAAATTAAAGGCACTCTGTCACCTAAACACTGCTTATACTGTGACTGTATCACCTAAACACTGCTTATACTGTGACTGTATCACCCAAACACTGCTTATACTGTGACTGTATCACCTAAACACTGCTTATACTGTGACTATCACCTAAACACTGCTTATACTGTGACTGTATCACCTAAACACTGCTTATACTGTGACTGTATCACCTAAACACTGCTTATACTGTGACTGTGCCACCTAAACACTGCTTATACTGTGACTGTATCACCCAAACACTGCTTATACTGTGACTGTGTCACCTAAACACTGCGTATACTGTGACTGTATCACCCAAACACTGCTTATACTGTGACTGTATCACCCAAACACTGCTTATACTGTGACTGTATCACCCAAACACTGCTTATACTGTGACTGTATCACCCAAACACTGCTTATACTGTGACTGTATCACCCAAACACTGCTTATACTGTGACTGTATCAACCAAACACTGCTTATACTGTGACTGTATCACCCAAACACTGCTTATACTGTGACTGTATCACCCAAACACTGCTTATACTGTGACTGTATCACCCAAACACTGCTTATACTGTGACTGTATCACCCAAACACTGCTTATACTGTGACTGTATCAACCAAACACTGCTTATACTGTGACTGTATCACCCAAACACTGCTTATACTGTGACTGTATCACCCAAACACTGCTTATACTGTGACTGTATCACCTAAACACTGCTTATACTGTGACTGTATCACCCAAACACTGCTTATACTGTGACTGTATCACCTAAACACTGATTATACTGTGACTATCACCCAAACACTGCTTATACTGTGACTGTGTCACCCAAACACTGCTTATACTGTGACTGTATCACCTAAACACTGCTTATACTGTGACTGTATCACCTAAACACTGCTTATACTGTGACTGTGTCACCTAAACACTGCTTATACTGTGACTGTATCACCCAAACACTGCTTATACTGTGACTGTATCACCCAAACACTGCTTATACTGTGACTGTATCACCTAAACACTGCTTATACTGTGACTGTATCACCCAAACACTGCTTATAATGTGACTGTATCAACTAAACACTGCTTATACTGGGACTGTATCACCTAAACACTGCTTATACTGTGACTGTATTAAAGGGATTCTGTCACCTAAACACTGCTTACACCGTGACTGTATTAAAGGGGCTCTGTCACCTAAACACTGCTTACACCGTGACTGTATTAAAGGGATTCTGTCACCTAAACACTGCTTATACTGTGACTGTATCACCCAAACACTGCTTATACTGTGACTGTATCACCCAAACACTGCTTATACTGTGACTGTATCACCTAAACACTGCTTATACTGTGACTGTATCACCCAAACACTGCTTATAATGTGACTGTATCAACTAAACACTGCTTATACTGGGACTGTATCACCTAAACACTGCTTATACTGTGACTGTATTAAAGGGATTCTGTCACCTAAACACTGCTTACACCGTGACTGTATTAAAGGGGCTCTGTCACCTAAACACTGCTTACACCGTGACTGTATTAAAGGGGCTCTGTCACCTAAACACTGCTTACACCGTGACTGTATTAAAGGGGCTCTGTCACCTAAACACTGCTTATACTGTGACTGTATTAAAGGGACTCTGTCAACTAAACACTGCTTATACTGTGACTGTATTAAAGGGATTCTGTCACCTAAACACTGCTTATACTGTGACTGTATTAAAGGGGTCTGTCACCTAAACACTGCTTATACCGTGACTATATTAACCCCTTCCCGACCTTATGACGAGTTAACTCGTCATAAGAGCCGCAGCGTTAGCGACCTTATGACGAGTTAACTCGTCATGCAGTCTAGCCGGCGGTGCGCTCCGTGGGCACGCCAGCTAGTCTGCAACGGGTCCAGGACTAAGCCTCGCACCCGAGGCAAAGCTCCTGGACCTGATCGGTCAGTTTCCGGGCATGTGATCGCGGTGATTTAGTCATCACCGCGATAACATGCAAATTAGATGGCAAAGTCAGTGTGTTCACACACTGACTTTGCCTCTAATTCACTCCCTGTGCTTCACATTCTTATAGTGAAGCACAGAGAGTGACCTGTAAGTAAAAATAAATTAATTATACACACATAGGTAAAAAAAAAAAAAAAAAAAATTAACCCTTTCATTGCTGATCACAGTTTTTAACTGTGATCAGTTTCCTTCCACTTTATGGCCCTCATTTAGTTGTTTTTTTAACAGATTTTTTTATTTTTACAATTTATAAAGTTTTTTTGAATACATAAAGGTAATTTTAATATATTTATTTAATAAAATTTAACCCCTGCATGCCTGTTGCATGATTTTTACTGATCTGACATCGCACTCTTCAGAGTTTTTTTCTGTCTTTTTTGTTATGGGGAGTTTGGGAACCAATATTTTTCTTTTTTATTAGTTAGTTAATTAGGGGGGATAAGTGGGTTAGTGTTGAACTAGTTATGTAGCTTATTATTGGGAAAATAATGGGGAAAAACTTTTTTTTCCTCAAAAATTTCCTCTTTTATATGTATTTTTTAATACTAAAATGTAAATCATTTTTATGTATAGGGTATCAAAAGAAAGCTCTAACTGTCCTCTAAAAAACAACATATAACTTGTATGGGTACGTTAAATGAGAGAGAGGAAATTTATGTTTCAAAAACCGCGTATTAAAAATTGAAAAACGCTCTGGTCCTTGGCCCAGGAAAATCCCTGGTCCTTAAAGGGTTAAAGGGACTCTGTCACCTAAACACTGCTTATACTGTGACTGTATTAAAGGGATTCTGTCACCTAAACACTTCTTATACTGTGACTGTATTAAAGGGCTCTGTCACCTAAACACTGCTTATACCGTGACTGTATTAAAGGGACTGTCACCTAAACACTGCTTATACTGTGACTGTATTAAAGGAACTGTCACCTAAACACTGCTTATACCGTGATTGTATTAAAGGGACCCTGTCACCTAAACACTGCTTATACTGTGACTGTATTAAAGGGGCTCTGTCAACTAAACACTGCTTATACTGTGACTGTATTAAAGGGATTTTGTCACCTAAACACTGCTTATACTGTGACTGTATTAAAGGGTATCTGTCACCTAAACACTTCTTATACTGTGACTGCATTAAAGGGATTTTGTCACCTAAACACTGCTTATACTGTGACTGTATTAAAGGGACTCTGTCACCTAAACACTGCTTATACCGTGACTCTATTAAAGGGGCTCTGTCACCTAAACACTGCTTATACTGTGACTGTATTAAAGGGACTCTGTCAACTAAACACTGCTTATACTGTGACTGTATCACCCAAACACTGCTTATACTGTGACTGTATCACCGAAACACTGCTCATACTGTGACTGTATCACCCAAACACTGCTTATACTGTGACTGTATCACCTAAACACTGCTTATACTGTGACTGTATCACCTAAACACTGCTTATACTGTGACTGTATTAAAGGGATTCTGTCACCTAAACACTGCTTACACCGTGACTGTATTAAAGGGGCTCTGTCACCTAAACACTGCTTACACCGTGACTGTATTAAAGGGATTCTGTCACCTAAACACTGCTTATACCGTGACTGTATTAAAGGGTCTCTGTCACCTAAACACTGCTTATACCGTGACTGTATTAAAGGGACTCTGTCACCTAAACACTGCTTATACTGTGACTGTATTAAAGGGACTCTGTCACCTAAACACTGCTTATACTGTGACTGTATTAAAGGGGCTCTGTCACCTAAACACTGCTTATACTGTGACTGTATTAAAGGGATTTTGTCACCTAAACACTGCTTATACTGTGACTGTATTAAAGGGTATCTGTCACCTAAACACTTCTTATACTGTGACTGCATTAAAGGGATTTTGTCACCTAAACACTGCTTATACTGACACTGTATTAAAGGGACTCTGTCACCTAAACAATGCTTATACCGTGACTCTATTAAAGGGGCTCTGTCACCTAAACACTGCTTATACTGTGACTGTATTAAAGGGACTCTGTCACCTAAACACTGCTTATACTGTGACTGTATCACCCAAACACTGCTTATACTGTGACTGTATCACCGAAACACTGCTCATACTGTGACTGTATCACCCAAACACTGCTTATACTGTGACTGTATCACATAAACACTGCTTATACTGTGACTGTATTAAAGGGGCTCTGTCACCTAAACACTGCTTATACTGTGACTGTATTAAAGGGGCTCTGTCACCTAAACACTGCTTATGCTGTGACTGTATTAAAGGGACCCTGTCACCTAAACACTGCTTATACTGTGACTGTATTAAAGGGGCTCTGTCACCTAAACACTGCTTATACTGTGACTGTATCACCTAAACACTGCTTATACCGTGACTGTATTAAAGGGATTCTGTCACCTAAACACTGCTTACACCGTGACTGTATTAAAGGGACTCTGTCACCTAAACACTGCTTATACTGTGACTGTATTAAAGGGACTCTGTCACCTAAACACTGCTTATACCGTGACTGTATTAAAGGGATTCTGTCACTTAAACACTGCTTATACTGTGACTGTATTAAAGGGATTCTGTCATCTAAACACTGCTTATACTGTGACTGTATTAAAGGGCTCTGTCACCTAAACACTGCTTATACTGTGACTGTATTAAAGGGACTCTGTCACCTAAACACTGATTATACCGTGACTGTATTAAAGGGGCTCTGTCACCTAAACACTGCTTATACTGTGACTGTATTAAAGGGATTCTGTCACCTAAACACTGCTTACACTGTGACTGTATTAAAGGGCCTCTGTCACCTAAACACTGATTATACCGTGACTGTATTAAAGGGGCTCTGTCACCTAAACACTGCTTATACTGTGACTGTATTAAAGGGACTATGTCACCTAAACACTACTTATACTGTGACTGTATTAAAGGGACTCTGTCACCTAAACACTGCTTATATTGTGACTGTATTAAAGTGGCTCTGTCACCTAAACACTGCTTATACCGTGACTGTATTAAGGGCTCTGTCACTTAAACTCTGCTTATACTGTGACTGTATTAAAGGGATTCTGTCATCTAAACACTGCTTACACCGTGACTGTATTAAAGGCATTCTGTCACCTAAACACTGCTTATACTGTGACAATATGAAGGGGACTATCTCACCTAAACACTGCTTATACTTTGACTCTATTAAAGGGACTATGTCACCTAAACACTGTTTATACTGTGACTGTATTAAAGGGATTCTGTCACCTAAACACTGCTTATACCGTGACTGTATTAAAGGGATTCTGTCACCTAAACACTGCTTATACTGTAACTGTATTAAAGGGCTCTGTCACCTAAACACTGCTTATACCGTGACTGTATTAAAGGGACTCTGTCAACTAAACACTGCTTATACCGTGACTGTATTAAAGGGACTCTGTCAACTAAACACTGCTTATACTGTGACTGTATTAAAGGGCTCTGTCACCTAAACACTGCTTATACCGTGACTGTATTAAAGGGACTCTGTCAACTAAACACTGCTTATACTGTGACTGTATTAAAGGGATTCTGTCACCTAAACACTGCTTATACTGTGACTGTATTAAAGGGCTCTGTCACCTAAACACTGCTTATACCGTGACTGTATTAAAGGGACTCTGTCACCTAAACACTGCTTATACTGTGACTGTATTAAAGGGATTCTGTCACCTAAACACTGCTTATACCGTGAGTGTATCAAAGGGATTCTGTCACCTAAATACTGCTTATACCGTGACTGTATTAAAGAGACTCTGTCACCTAAACACTGCTTATACTGTGACTGTATTAAAAGGACTCTGTCACCTAAACACTTCTTATACTTTGACTGCATTAAAGGGATTTTGTCACCTAAACACTGCTTATACTGTCACTGTATTAAAGGGACTCTGTCACCTAAACAATGCTTATACCGTGACTCTATTAAAGGGGCTCTGTCACCTAAACACTGCTTATACTGTGACTGTATTAAAGGGACTCTGTCACCTAAACACTGCTTATACTGTGACTGTATCACCCAAACACTGCTTATACTGTGACTGTATCACCGAAACACTGCTCATACTGTGACTGTATCACCCAAACACTGCTTATACTGTGACTGTATCACATAAACACCGCTTATACTGTGACTGTATTAAAGGGGCTCTGTCACCTAAACACTGCTTATACTGTGACTGTATTAAAGGGGCTCTGTCACCTAAACACTGCTTATGCTGTGACTGTATTAAAGGGACCCTGTCACCTAAACACTGCTTATACTGTGACTGTATTAAAGGGGCTCTGTCACCTAAACACTGCTTATACTGTGACTGTATCACCTAAACACTGCTTATACCGTGACTGTATTAAAGGGATTCTGTCACCTAAACACTGCTTACACCGTGACTGTATTAAAGGGACTCTGTCACCTAAACACTGCTTATACTGTGACTGTATTAAAGGGACTCTGTCACCTAAACACTGCTTATACTGTGACTGTATTAAAGGGATTCTGTCACTTAAACACTGCTTATACTGTGACTGTATTAAAGGGATTCTGTCATCTAAACACTGCTTATACTGTGACTGTATTAAAGGGCTCTGTCACCTAAACACTGCTTATACTGTGACTGTATTAAAGGGACTCTGTCAACTAAACACTGATTATACCGTGACTGTATTAAAGGGGCTCTGTCACCTAAACACTGCTTATACTGTGACTGTATTAAAGGGATTCTGTCACCTAAACACTGCTTACACTGTGACTGTATTAAAGGGCCTCTGTCACCTAAACACTGATTATACCCTGACTGTATTAAAGGGGCTCTGTCACCTAAACACTGCTTATACTGTGACTGTATTAAAGGGACTATGTCACCTAAACACTACTTATACTGTGACTGTATTAAAGGGACTCTGTCACTTAAACTCTGCTTATACTGTGACTGTATTAATGGGATTCTGTCATCTAAACACTGCTTACACCGTGACTGTATTAAAGGCATTCTGTCACCTAAACACTGCTTATACTGTGACAATATGAAGGGGCCTATCTCACCTAAACACTGCTTATACTTTGACTCTATTAAAGGGACTATGTCACCTAAACACTGTTTATACTGTGACTGTATTAAAGGGATTCTGTCACCTAAACACTGCTTATACCGTGACTGTATTAAAGGGATTCTGTCACCTAAACACTGCTTATACTGTAACTGTATTAAAGGGCTCTGTCAACTAAACACTGCTTATACCGTGACTGTATTAAAGGGCTCTGTCACCTAAACACTGCTTATACCGTGACTGTATTAAAGGGACTCTGTCAACTAAACACTGCTTATACCGTGACTGTATTAAAGGTACTATGTCACATAAACACTGCTTATACTGTGACAGTATTAAAGGGCCTATGTCACCTAAACACTGCTTATACTGTGACTGTATTAAAGGGACTATGTCACCTAAACACTGCTTATACTGTGACTGTATTAAAGGGACTATGTCACCTAAACACTGCTTATACTGTGAATGTATTAAAGGGACTCTGTCAACTAAACACTGCTTATACTGTGACTGTATTAAAGGGATTCTGTCACCTAAACACTGCTTATACTGTGACTGTATTAAAGGGCTCTGTCACCTAAACACTGCTTATACCGTGACTGTATTAAAGGGACTCTGTCACCTAAACACTGCTTATACTGTGACTGTATTAAAGGGATTCTGTCACCTAAACACTGCTTATACTGTGACTGTATTAAAGGGATTCTGTCACCTAAACACTTCTTATACTGTGACTGTATTAAAGGGCTCTGTCACCTAAACACTGCTTATACTGTGACTGTATTAAAGGGATTTTGTCACCTAAACACTGCTTATACTGTGACTGTATTAAAGGGTATCTGTCACCTAAACACTTCTTATACTGTGACTGCATTAAAGAGATTTTGTCACCTAAACACTGCTTATACCGTGACTGTATTAAAGGGACCCTGTCACCTAAACACTGCTTATACCGTGACTGTATCAAAGGGATTCTGTCACCTAAATACTGCTTATACCGTGACTGTATTAAAGAGATCTGTCACCTAAACACTGCTTATACTTTGACTGTATTAAAAGGACTCTGTCACCTAAACACTGCTTATACTGTGACTGTATTAAAGGGATTTTGTCACCTAAACACTGCTTATACTGTGACTGTATTAAAGGGTATCTGTCACCTAAACACTTCTTATACTGTGACTGCATTAAAGGGATTTTGTCACCTAAACACTGCTTATACTGTGACTGTATTAAAGGGATTCTGTCATCTAAACACTGCTTATACTGTGACTGTATTAAAGGGCTCTGTCACCTAAACACTGCTTATACTGTGACTGTATTAAAGGAACTCTGTCACCTAAACACTGATTATACCGTGACTGTATTAAAGGGGCTCTGTCACCTAAACACTGCTTATACTGTGACTATATTAAATGGTTTCTGTCACCTAAACACTGCTTACACTGTGACTGTATTAAAGGGCCTCTGTCACCTAAACACTGATTATACCGTGACTGTATTAAAGGGGCTCTGTCACCTAAACACTGCTTATACTGTGACTGTATTAAAGGGACTATGTCACCAAAACACTACTTATACTGTGACTGTATTAAAGGGACTCTGTCACCTAAACACTGCTTATACTGTGACTGTATTAAAGGGATTCTGTCACTTAAACACTGCTTATACTGTGACTGTATTAAAGGGATTCTGTCATCTAAACACTGCTTATACTGTGACTGTATTAAAGGGCTCTGTCACCTAAACACTGCTTATACTGTGACTGTATTAAAGGGACTCTGTCACCTAAACACTGATTATACCGTGACTGTATTAAAGGGGCTCTGTCACCTAAACACTGCTTATACTGTGACTGTATTAAAGGGATTCTGTCACCTAAACACTGCTTACACTGTGACTGTATTAAAGGGCCTCTGTCACCTAAACACTGATTATACCGTGACTGTATTAAAGGGGCTCTGTCACCTAAACACTGCTTATACTGTGACTGTATTAAAGGGACTATGTCACCTAAACACTACTTATACTGTGACTGTATTAAAGGGACTCTGTCACTTAAACTCTGCTTATACTGTGACTGTATTAAAGGGATTCTGTCATCTAAACACTGCTTACACCGTGACTGTATTAAAGGCATTCTGTCACCTAAACACTGCTTATACTGTGACAATATGAAGGGGCCTATCTCACCTAAACACTGCTTATACTTTGACTCTATTAAAGGGACTATGTCACCTAAACACTGTTTATACTGTGACTGTATTAAAGGGATACTGTCACCTAAACACTGCTTATACCGTGACTGTATTAAAGGGATTCTGTCACCTAAACACTGCTTATACTGTAACTGTATTAAAGGGCTCTGTCACCTAAACACTGCTTATACCGTGACTGTATTAAAGGGACTCTGTCAACTAAACACTGCTTATACCGTGACTGTATTAAAGGGCTCTGTCACCTAAACACTGCTTATACCGTGACTGTATTAAAGGGACTCTGTCAACTAAACACTGTTTATACTGTGACTGTATTAAAGGGATTCTGTCACCTAAACACTGCTTATACCGTGACTGTATTAAAGGGATTCTGTCACCTAAACACTGCTTATACTGTAACTGTATTAAAGGGCTCTGTCACCTAAACACTGCTTATACCGTGACTGTATTAAAGGGACTCTGTCAACTAAACACTGCTTATACCGTGACTGTATTAAAGGGCTCTGTCACCTAAACACTGCTTATACCGTGACTGTATTAAAGGGACTCTGTCAACTAAACACTGCTTATACCGTGACTGTATTAAAGGTACTATGTCACATAAACACTGCTTATACTGTGACAGTATTAAAGGGCCTATGTCACCTAAACACTGCTTATACTTTGACTCTATTAAAGGGACTATGTCACCTAAACACTGTTTATACTGTGACTGTATTAAAGGGATTCTGTCACCTAAACACTGCTTATACCGTGACTGTATTAAAGGGATTCTGTCACCTAAACACTGCTTATACTGTAACTGTATTAAAGGGCTCTGTCACCTAAACACTGCTTATACCGTGACTGTATTAAAGGGACTCTGTCAACTAAACACTGCTTATACCGTGACTGTATTAAAGGGCTCTGTCACCTAAACACTGCTTATACCGTGACTGTATTAAAGGGACTCTGTCAACTAAACACTGCTTATACCGTGACTGTATTAAAGGTACTATGTCACATAAACACTGCTTATACTGTGACAGTATTAAAGGGCCTATGTCACCTAAACACTGCTTATACTGTGACTGTATTAAAGGGACTATGTCACCTAAACACTGCTTATACTGTGAATGTATTAAAGGGACTCTGTCAACTAAACACTGCTTATACTGTGACTGTATTAAAGGGATTCTGTCACCTAAACACTGCTTATACTGTGACTGTATTAAAGGGCTCTGTCACCTAAACACTGCTTATACCGTGACTGTATTAAAGGGACTCTGTCACCTAAACACTGCTTATACTGTGACTGTATTAAAGGGATTCTGTCACCTAAACACTGCTTATACTGTGACTGTATTAAAGGGATTCTGTCACCTAAACACTTCTTATACTGTGACTGTATTAAAGGGCTCTGTCACCTAAACACTGCTTATACCGTGACTGTATTAAAGGGACTCTGTCACCTAAACACTGCTTATACTGTGACTGTATTAAAGGGACTCTGTCACCTAAACACTGCTTATACTGTGACTGTATTAAAGGAACAGTCACCTAAACACTGCTTATACCGTGACTGTATTAAAGGGACCCTGTCACCTAAACACTGCTTATACCGTGACTGTATCAAAGGGATTCTGTCACCTAAATACTGCTTATACCGTGACTGTATTAAAGAGATCTGTCACCTAAACACTGCTTATACTTTGACTGTATTAAAAGGACTCTGTCACCTAAACACTGCTTATACTGTGACTGTATTAAAGGGATTTTGTCACCTAAACACTGCTTATACTGTGACTGTATTAAAGGGTATCTGTCACCTAAACACTTCTTATACTGTGACTGCATTAAAGGGATTTTGTCACCTAAACACTGCTTATACTGTGACTGTATTAAAGGGATTCTGTCATCTAAACACTGCTTATACTGTGACTGTATTAAAGGGCTCTGTCACCTAAACACTGCTTATACTGTGACTGTATTAAAGGAACTCTGTCACCTAAACACTGATTATACCGTGACTGTATTAAAGGGGCTCTGTCACCTAAACACTGCTTATACTGTGACTATATTAAATGGTTTCTGTCACCTAAACACTGCTTACACTGTGACTGTATTAAAGGGCCTCTGTCACCTAAACACTGATTATACCGTGACTGTATTAAAGGGGCTCTGTCACCTAAACACTGCTTATACTGTGACTGTATTAAAGGGACTATGTCACCAAAACACTACTTATACTGTGACTGTATTAAAGGGACTCTGTCACCTAAACACTGCTTATACTGTGACTGTATTAAAGGGATTCTGTCACTTAAACACTGCTTATACTGTGACTGTATTAAAGGGATTCTGTCATCTAAACACTGCTTATACTGTGACTGTATTAAAGGGCTCTGTCACCTAAACACTGCTTATACTGTGACTGTATTAAAGGGACTCTGTCACCTAAACACTGATTATACCGTGACTGTATTAAAGGGGCTCTGTCACCTAAACACTGCTTATACTGTGACTGTATTAAAGGGATTCTGTCACCTAAACACTGCTTACACTGTGACTGTATTAAAGGGCCTCTGTCACCTAAACACTGATTATACCGTGACTGTATTAAAGGGGCTCTGTCACCTAAACACTGCTTATACTGTGACTGTATTAAAGGGACTATGTCACCTAAACACTACTTATACTGTGACTGTATTAAAGGGACTCTGTCACTTAAACTCTGCTTATACTGTGACTGTATTAAAGGGATTCTGTCATCTAAACACTGCTTACACCGTGACTGTATTAAAGGCATTCTGTCACCTAAACACTGCTTATACTGTGACAATATGAAGGGGCCTATCTCACCTAAACACTGCTTATACTTTGACTCTATTAAAGGGACTATGTCACCTAAACACTGTTTATACTGTGACTGTATTAAAGGGATTCTGTCACCTAAACACTGCTTATACCGTGACTGTATTAAAGGGATTCTGTCACCTAAACACTGCTTATACTGTAACTGTATTAAAGGGCTCTGTCACCTAAACACTGCTTATACCGTGACTGTATTAAAGGGACTCTGTCAACTAAACACTGCTTATACCGTGACTGTATTAAAGGGACTCTGTCAACTAAACACTGCTTATACCGTGACTGTATTAAAGGTACTATGTCACATAAACACTGCTTATACTGTGACAGTATTAAAGGGCCTATGTCACCTAAACACTGCTTATACTGTGACTGTATTAAAGGGACTATGTCACCTAAACACTGCTTATACTGTGACTGTATTAAAGGGACTATGTCACCTAAACACTGCTTATACTGTGAATGTATTAAAGGGACTCTGTCAACTAAACACTGCTTATACTGTGACTGTATTAAAGGGATTCTGTCACCTAAACACTGCTTATACTGTGACTGTATTAAAGGGCTCTGTCACCTAAACACTGCTTATACCGTGACTGTATTAAAGGGACTCTGTCACCTAAACACTGCTTATACTGTGACTGTATTAAAGGGATTCTGTCACCTAAACACTGCTTATACTGTGACTGTATTAAAGGGATTCTGTCACCTAAACACTTCTTATACTGTGACTGTATTAAAGGGCTCTGTCACCTAAACACTGCTTATACCGTGACTGTATTAAAGGGACTCTGTCACCTAAACACTGCTTATACTGTGACTGTATTAAAGGGACTCTGTCACCTAAACACTGCTTACACCGTGACTGTATTAAAGACATTCTGTCACCTAAACACTGCTTATACTGTGACAATATGAAAGGGCCTATCTCACCTAAACACTGCTTATACTGTGACTGTATTAAAGGGATTCTGTCACCTAAACACTGCTTACACTTTGACTCTATTAAAGTGGCTCTGTCACCTAAACACTGCTTATACCGTGACTGTATTAAAGGGATTCTGTCACCTAAACACTGCTTATACTGTGACTGTATTAAAGGGATTCTGTCACCTAAACACTGCTTATACTGTGACTGTATTAAAGGGATTCTGTCACCTAAACACTTCTTATACTGTGACTGTATTAAAGGGCTCTGTCACCTAAACACTGCTTATACCGTGACTGTATTAAAGGGACTCTGTCACCTAAACACTGCTTATACTGTGACTGTATTAAAGGGCTCTGTCACCTAAACACTGCTTATACCGTGACTGTATTAAAGGGACTCTGTCACCTAAACACTGCTTATACTGTGACTGTATTAAAGGAACTGTCACCTAAACACTGCTTATACCGTGACTGTATTAAAGGGACCCTGTCACCTAAACACTGCTTATACCGTGACTGTATCAAAGGGATTCTGTCACCTAAATACTGCTTATACCGTGACTGTATTAAAGAGATCTGTCACCTAAACACTGCTTATACTGTGACTGTATTAAAAGGACTCTGTCACCTAAACACTGCTTATACTGTGACTATATTAAATGGTTTCTGTCACCTAAACACTGCTTACACTGTGACTGTATTAAAGGGCCTCTGTCACCTAAACACTGATTATACCGTGACTGTATTAAAGGGGCTCTGTCACCTAAACACTGCTTATACTGTGACTGTATTAAAGGGACTATGTCACCTAAACACTACTTATACTGTGACTGAATTAAAGGGACTCTGTCACCTAAACACTGCTTATATTGTGACTGTATTAAAGTGGCTCTGTCACCTAAACACTGCTTATACCGTGACTGTATTAAGGGCTCTGTCACCTAAACACTGCTTATACTGTGACTGTATTAAAGGGATTCTGTCATCTAAACACTGCTTACACCGTGACTGTATTAAAGACATTCTGTCACCTAAACACTGCTTATACTGTGACAATATGAAAGGGCCTATCTCACCTAAACACTGCTTACACTTTGACTCTATTAAAGGGACTATGTCACCTAAACACTGTTTATACTGTGACTGTATTAAAGGGATTCTGTCACCTAAACACTGCTTATACTGTGACTGTATTAAAAGGACTCTGTCACCTAAACACTGCTTATACTGTGACTGTATTAAAAGGACTCTGTCACCTAAACACTGCTTATACTGTGACTGTATTAAAGGGATTTTGTCACCTAAACACTGCTTATACTGTGACTGTATTAAAGGGACTATGTCACCTAAACACTGCTTATACCGTGACTCTATTAAAGGGGCTCTGTCACCTAAACACTGCTTATACTGTGACTGTATTAAAGGGACTCTGTCTCCTAAACACTGCTTATACCGTGACTGTATTAAAGGGACTCTGTCACCTAAACACTGCTTATACTGAGACTGTATTAAAGGGACTCTGTCACTTAACACTGCTTATACCGTGACTGTATTAAAGGGACTCTGTCACCTAAACACTGCTTATACTGTGACTGTTTTAAAGGGACTCTCTCACCTAAACACTGCTTATACTGTGACTGTATTATAGGTATTCTGTCACCTAAACACTGCTTATACTGTGACTGTATTAAAGGGATTCTGTCACCTAAACACTGCTTATACTGTGACTGTATTAAAGGGATTCTGTCACCTAAACACTGCTTATACTGTGACTGTATTAAAGGGATTCTGTCACCTAAACACTTCTTATACTGTGACTGTATTAAAGGGCTCTGTCACCTAAACACTGCTTATACCGTGACTGTATTAAAGGGACTCTGTCACCTAAACACTGCTTATACTGTGACTGTATTAAAGGGACTCTGTCACCTAAACACTGCTTACACCGTGACTGTATTAAAGACATTCTGTCACCTAAACACTGCTTATACTGTGACAATATGAAAGGGCCTATCTCACCTAAACACTGCTTATACTGTGACTGTATTAAAGGGATTCTGTCACCTAAACACTGCTTACACTTTGACTCTATTAAAGTGGCTCTGTCACCTAAACACTGCTTATACCGTGACTGTATTAAGGGCTCTGTCACCTAAACACAGCTTATACTGTGAATGTATTAAAGGGACTCTGTCAACTAAACATTGCTTATACTGTGACTGTATTAAAGGGATTCTGTCACCTAAACACTGCTTATACTGTGACTGTATTAAAGGGATTCTGTCACCTAAACACTGCTTATACTGTGACTGTATTAAAGGGATTCTGTCACCTAAACACTTCTTATACTGTGACTGTATTAAAGGGCTCTGTCACCTAAACACTGCTTATACTGTGACTGTATTATAGGTATTCTGTCACCTAAACACTGCTTATACTGTGACTGTATTAAAGGGATTCTGTCACCTAAACACTCCTTATACTGTGACTGTATTAAAGGAACTGTCACCTAAACACTGCTTATACCGTGACTGTATTAAAGGGACCCTGTCACCTAAACACTGCTTATACCGTGACTGTATTAAAGGGACTCTGTCACCTAAATACTGCTTATACCGTGACTGTATTAAAGAGATCTGTCACCTAAACACTGCTTATACCGTGACTGTATTAAAGGGGCTCTGTCACCTAAACACTGCTTATACTGTGACTGTATTAAAGGGATTCTGTCACCTAAACACTGCTTACACTGTGACTGTATTAAAGGGCCTCTGTCACCTAAACACTGATTATACCGTGACTGTATTAAAGGGGCTCTGTCACCTAAACACTGCTTATACTGTGACTGTATTAAAGGGACTATGTCACCTAAACACTACTTATACTGTGACTGTATTAAAGGGACTCTGTCACTTAAACTCTGCTTATACTGTGACTGTATTAAAGGGATTCTGTCATCTAAACACTGCTTACACCGTGACTGTATTAAAGGCATTCTGTCACCTAAACACTGCTTATACTGTGACAATATGAAGGGGCCTATCTCACCTAAACACTGCTTATACTTTGACTCTATTAAAGGGACTATGTCACCTAAACACTGTTTATACTGTGACTGTATTAAAGGGATTCTGTCACCTAAACACTGCTTATACCGTGACTGTATTAAAGGGATTCTGTCACCTAAACACTGCTTATACTGTAACTGTATTAAAGGGCTCTGTCACCTAAACACTGCTTATACCGTGACTGTATTAAAGGGACTCTGTCAACTAAACACTGCTTATACCGTGACTGTATTAAAGGGCTCTGTCACCTAAACACTGCTTATACCGTGACTGTATTAAAGGGACTCTGTCAACTAAACACTACTTATACCGTGACTGTATTAAAGGTACTATGTCACATAAACACTGCTTATACTGTGACTGTATTAAAGGGACTATGTCACCTAAACACTGCTTATACTGTGACTGTATTAAAGGGACTATGTCACCTAAACACTGCTTATACTGTGAATGTATTAAAGGGACTCTGTCAACTAAACACTGCTTATACTGTGACTGTATTAAAGGGATTCTGTCACCTAAACACTGCTTATACTGTGACTGTATTAAAGGGCTCTGTCACCTAAACACTGCTTATACCGTGACTGTATTAAAGGGATTCTGTCACCTAAACACTGCTTATACCGTGACTGTATTAAAGGGATTCTGTCACCTAAACACTGCTTATACTGTAACTGTATTAAAGGGCTCTGTCACCTAAACACTGCTTATACCGTGACTGTATTAAAGGGACTCTGTCAACTAAACACTGCTTATACCGTGACTGTATTAAAGGGATTCTGTCACCTAAACACTGCTTATACTGTGACTGTATTAAAGGGATTCTGTCACCTAAACACTTCTTATACTGTGACTGTATTAAAGGGCTCTGTCACCTAAACACTGCTTATACCGTGACTGTATTAAAGGGACTCTGTCACCTAAACACTGCTTATACTGTGACTGTATTAAAGGGACTCTGTCACCTAAACACTGCTTATACTGTGACTGTATTAAAGGAACAGTCACCTAAACACTGCTTATACCGTGACTGTATTAAAGGGACCCTGTCACCTAAACACTGCTTATACCGTGACTGTATCAAAGGGATTCTGTCACCTAAATACTGCTTATACCGTGACTGTATTAAAGAGATCTGTCACCTAAACACTGCTTATACTTTGACTGTATTAAAAGGACTCTGTCACCTAAACACTGCTTATACTGTGACTGTATTAAAGGGATTTTGTCACCTAAACACTGCTTATACTGTGACTGTATTAAAGGGTATCTGTCACCTAAACACTTCTTATACTGTGACTGCATTAAAGGGATTTTGTCACCTAAACACTGCTTATACTGTGACTGTATTAAAGGGATTCTGTCATCTAAACACTGCTTATACTGTGACTGTATTAAAGGGCTCTGTCACCTAAACACTGCTTATACTGTGACTGTATTAAAGGAACTCTGTCACCTAAACACTGATTATACCGTGACTGTATTAAAGGGGCTCTGTCACCTAAACACTGCTTATACTGTGACTATATTAAATGGTTTCTGTCACCTAAACACTGCTTACACTGTGACTGTATTAAAGGGCCTCTGTCACCTAAACACTGATTATACCGTGACTGTATTAAAGGGGCTCTGTCACCTAAACACTGCTTATACTGTGACTGTATTAAAGGGACTATGTCACCAAAACACTACTTATACTGTGACTGTATTAAAGGGACTCTGTCACCTAAACACTGCTTATATTGTGACTGTATTAAAGTGGCTCTGTCACCGAAACACTGCTTATACCGTGACTGTATTAAGGGCTCTGTCACTTAAACTCTGCTTATACTGTGACTGTATTAAAGGGATTCTGTCATCTAAACACTGCTTACACCGTGACTGTATTAAAGACATTCTGTCACCTAAACACTGCTTATACTGTGACAATATGAAAGGGCCTATCTCACCTAAACACTGCTTACACTTTGACTCTATTAAAGGGACTATGTCACCTAAACACTGTTTATACTGTGACTGTATTAAAGGGATTCTGTCATCTAAACACTGCTTACACCGTGACTGTATTAAAGACATTCTGTCACCTAAACACTGCTTATACTGTGACAATATGAAAGGGCCTATCTCACCTAAACACTGCTTACACTTTGACTCTATTAAAGGGACTATGTCACCTAAACACTGTTTATACTGTGACTGTATTAAAGGGATTCTGTCACCTAAACACTGCTTATACCGTGACTGTATTAAAGGGATTCTGTCACCTAAACACTGCTTATACTGTAACTGTATTAAAGGGCTCTGTCACCTAAACACTGCTTATACCGTGACTGTATTAAAGGGACTCTGTCAACTAAACACTGCTTATACCGTGACTGTATTAAAGGGACTCTGTCAACGAAACACTGCTTATACTGTGACTGTATTAAAGGGCTCTGTCACCTAAACACTGCTTATACCGTGACTGTATTAAAGGGATTCTGTCAACTAAACACTGCTTATACCGTGACTGTATTAAAGGTACTATGTCACCTAAACACTGCTTATACTGTGACTGTATTAAAGGGACTATGTCACCTAAACACTGCTTATACTGTGACTGTATTAAAGGGACTATGTCACCTAAACACTGCTTATACTGTGACTGTATTAAAGGGACTATGTCACCTAAACACTGCTTATACTGTGACTGTATTAAAGGGACTATGTCACCTAAACACAGCTTATACTGTGAATGTATTAAAGGGACTCTGTCAACTAAACATTGCTTATACTGTGACTGTATTAAAGGGATTCTGTCACCTAAACACTGCTTATACTGTGACTGTATTAAAGGGATTCTGTCACCTAAACACTGCTTATACTGTGACTGTATTAAAGGGATTCTGTCACCTAAACACTTCTTATACTGTGACTGTATTAAAGGGCTCTGTCACCTAAACACTGCTTATACCGTGACTGTATTAAAGGGACTCTGTCACCTAAACACTGCTTATACTGTGACTGTATTAAAGGAACTGTCACCTAAACACTGCTTATACCGTGACTGTATTAAAGGGACCCTGTCACCTAAACACTGCTTATACCGTGACTGTATCAAAGGGATTCTGTCACCTAAATACTGCTTATACCGTGACTGTATTAAAGAGATCTGTCACCTAAACACTGCTTATACTGTGACTGTATTAAAAGGACTCTGTCACCTAAACACTGCTTATACTGTGACTGTATTAAAAGGACTCTGTCACCTAAACACTGCTTATACTGTGACTGTATTAAAGGGATTTTGTCACCTAAACACTGCTTATACTGTGACTGTATTAAAGGGACTATGTCACCTAAACACTGCTTATACCGTGACTCTATTAAAGGGGCTCTGTCACCTAAACACTGCTTATACTGTGACTGTATTAAAGGGACTCTGTCTCCTAAACACTGCTTATACCGTGACTGTATTAAAGGGACTCTGTCACCTAAACACTGCTTATACTGAGACTGTATTAAAGGGACTCTGTCACTTAACACTGCTTATACCGTGACTGTATTAAAGGGACTCTGTCACCTAAACACTGCTTATACTGTGACTGTTTTAAAGGGACTCTCTCACCAAAACACTGCTTATACTGTGACTGTATTATAGGTATTCTGTCACCTAAACACTGCTTATACTGTGACTGTATTAAAGGGATTCTGTCACCTAAACACTGCTTATACTGTGACTGTATTAAAGGGACTCTGTCACCTAAACACTCCTTATACTGTGACTGTATTATAGGTATTCTGTCACCTAAACACTGCTTATACTGTGACTGTATTAAAGGGATTCTGTCACCTAAACACTGCTTATACCGTGACTGTATTAAAGGGACCCTGTCACCTAAACACTGCTTATACCGTGACTGTATCAAAGGGATTCTGTCACCTAAATACTGCTTATACCGTGACTGTATTAAAGGGGCTCTGTCACCTAAACACTGCTTATACTGTGAATGTATTAAAGGGACTCTGTCAACTAAACATTGCTTATACTGTGACTGTATTAAAGGGATTCTGTCACCTAAACACTGCTTATACTGTGACTGTATTAAAGGGATTCTGTCACCTAAACACTGCTTATACTGTGACTGTATTAAAGGGATTCTGTCACCTAAACACTTCTTATACTGTGACTGTATTAAAGGGCTCTGTCACCTAAACACTGCTTATACTGTGACTGTATTATAGGTATTCTGTCACCTAAACACTGCTTATACTGTGACTGTATTAAAGGGATTCTGTCACCTAAACACTCCTTATACTGTGACTGTATTAAAGGAACTGTCACCTAAACACTGCTTATACCGTGACTGTATTAAAGGGACCCTGTCACCTAAACACTGCTTATACCGTGACTGTATTAAAGGGACTCTGTCACCTAAATACTGCTTATACCGTGACTGTATTAAAGAGATCTGTCACCTAAACACTGCTTATACCGTGACTGTATTAAAGGGGCTCTGTCACCTAAACACTGCTTATACTGTGACTGTATTAAAGGGATTCTGTCACCTAAACACTGCTTACACTGTGACTGTATTAAAGGGCCTCTGTCACCTAAACACTGATTATACCGTGACTGTATTAAAGGGGCTCTGTCACCTAAACACTGCTTATACTGTGACTGTATTAAAGGGACTATGTCACCTAAACACTACTTATACTGTGACTGTATTAAAGGGACTCTGTCACTTAAACTCTGCTTATACTGTGACTGTATTAAAGGGATTCTGTCATCTAAACACTGCTTACACCGTGACTGTATTAAAGGCATTCTGTCACCTAAACACTGCTTATACTGTGACAATATGAAGGGGCCTATCTCACCTAAACACTGCTTATACTTTGACTCTATTAAAGGGACTATGTCACCTAAACACTGTTTATACTGTGACTGTATTAAAGGGATTCTGTCACCTAAACACTGCTTATACCGTGACTGTATTAAAGGGATTCTGTCACCTAAACACTGCTTATACTGTAACTGTATTAAAGGGCTCTGTCACCTAAACACTGCTTATACCGTGACTGTATTAAAGGGACTCTGTCAACTAAACACTGCTTATACCGTGACTGTATTAAAGGGCTCTGTCACCTAAACACTGCTTATACCGTGACTGTATTAAAGGGACTCTGTCAACTAAACACTACTTATACCGTGACTGTATTAAAGGTACTATGTCACATAAACACTGCTTATACTGTGACTGTATTAAAGGGACTATGTCACCTAAACACTGCTTATACTGTGACTGTATTAAAGGGACTATGTCACCTAAACACTGCTTATACTGTGAATGTATTAAAGGGACTCTGTCAACTAAACACTGCTTATACTGTGACTGTATTAAAGGGATTCTGTCACCTAAACACTGCTTATACTGTGACTGTATTAAAGGGCTCTGTCACCTAAACACTGCTTATACCGTGACTGTATTAAAGGGATTCTGTCACCTAAACACTGCTTATACCGTGACTGTATTAAAGGGATTCTGTCACCTAAACACTGCTTATACTGTAACTGTATTAAAGGGCTCTGTCACCTAAACACTGCTTATACCGTGACTGTATTAAAGGGACTCTGTCAACTAAACACTGCTTATACCGTGACTGTATTAAAGGGATTCTGTCACCTAAACACTGCTTATACTGTGACTGTATTAAAGGGATTCTGTCACCTAAACACTTCTTATACTGTGACTGTATTAAAGGGCTCTGTCACCTAAACACTGCTTATACCGTGACTGTATTAAAGGGACTCTGTCACCTAAACACTGCTTATACTGTGACTGTATTAAAGGGACTCTGTCACCTAAACACTGCTTATACTGTGACTGTATTAAAGGAACAGTCACCTAAACACTGCTTATACCGTGACTGTATTAAAGGGACCCTGTCACCTAAACACTGCTTATACCGTGACTGTATCAAAGGGATTCTGTCACCTAAATACTGCTTATACCGTGACTGTATTAAAGAGATCTGTCACCTAAACACTGCTTATACTTTGACTGTATTAAAAGGACTCTGTCACCTAAACACTGCTTATACTGTGACTGTATTAAAGGGATTTTGTCACCTAAACACTGCTTATACTGTGACTGTATTAAAGGGTATCTGTCACCTAAACACTTCTTATACTGTGACTGCATTAAAGGGATTTTGTCACCTAAACACTGCTTATACTGTGACTGTATTAAAGGGATTCTGTCATCTAAACACTGCTTATACTGTGACTGTATTAAAGGGCTCTGTCACCTAAACACTGCTTATACTGTGACTGTATTAAAGGAACTCTGTCACCTAAACACTGATTATACCGTGACTGTATTAAAGGGGCTCTGTCACCTAAACACTGCTTATACTGTGACTATATTAAATGGTTTCTGTCACCTAAACACTGCTTACACTGTGACTGTATTAAAGGGCCTCTGTCACCTAAACACTGATTATACCGTGACTGTATTAAAGGGGCTCTGTCACCTAAACACTGCTTATACTGTGACTGTATTAAAGGGACTATGTCACCAAAACACTACTTATACTGTGACTGTATTAAAGGGACTCTGTCACCTAAACACTGCTTATATTGTGACTGTATTAAAGTGGCTCTGTCACCGAAACACTGCTTATACCGTGACTGTATTAAGGGCTCTGTCACTTAAACTCTGCTTATACTGTGACTGTATTAAAGGGATTCTGTCATCTAAACACTGCTTACACCGTGACTGTATTAAAGACATTCTGTCACCTAAACACTGCTTATACTGTGACAATATGAAAGGGCCTATCTCACCTAAACACTGCTTACACTTTGACTCTATTAAAGGGACTATGTCACCTAAACACTGTTTATACTGTGACTGTATTAAAGGGATTCTGTCATCTAAACACTGCTTACACCGTGACTGTATTAAAGACATTCTGTCACCTAAACACTGCTTATACTGTGACAATATGAAAGGGCCTATCTCACCTAAACACTGCTTACACTTTGACTCTATTAAAGGGACTATGTCACCTAAACACTGTTTATACTGTGACTGTATTAAAGGGATTCTGTCACCTAAACACTGCTTATACCGTGACTGTATTAAAGGGATTCTGTCACCTAAACACTGCTTATACTGTAACTGTATTAAAGGGCTCTGTCACCTAAACACTGCTTATACCGTGACTGTATTAAAGGGACTCTGTCAACTAAACACTGCTTATACCGTGACTGTATTAAAGGGACTCTGTCAACGAAACACTGCTTATACTGTGACTGTATTAAAGGGCTCTGTCACCTAAACACTGCTTATACCGTGACTGTATTAAAGGGATTCTGTCAACTAAACACTGCTTATACCGTGACTGTATTAAAGGTACTATGTCACCTAAACACTGCTTATACTGTGACTGTATTAAAGGGACTATGTCACCTAAACACTGCTTATACTGTGACTGTATTAAAGGGACTATGTCACCTAAACACTGCTTATACTGTGACTGTATTAAAGGGACTATGTCACCTAAACACTGCTTATACTGTGACTGTATTAAAGGGACTATGTCACCTAAACACAGCTTATACTGTGAATGTATTAAAGGGACTCTGTCAACTAAACATTGCTTATACTGTGACTGTATTAAAGGGATTCTGTCACCTAAACACTGCTTATACTGTGACTGTATTAAAGGGATTCTGTCACCTAAACACTGCTTATACTGTGACTGTATTAAAGGGATTCTGTCACCTAAACACTTCTTATACTGTGACTGTATTAAAGGGCTCTGTCACCTAAACACTGCTTATACCGTGACTGTATTAAAGGGACTCTGTCACCTAAACACTGCTTATACTGTGACTGTATTAAAGGAACTGTCACCTAAACACTGCTTATACCGTGACTGTATTAAAGGGACCCTGTCACCTAAACACTGCTTATACCGTGACTGTATCAAAGGGATTCTGTCACCTAAATACTGCTTATACCGTGACTGTATTAAAGAGATCTGTCACCTAAACACTGCTTATACTGTGACTGTATTAAAAGGACTCTGTCACCTAAACACTGCTTATACTGTGACTGTATTAAAAGGACTCTGTCACCTAAACACTGCTTATACTGTGACTGTATTAAAGGGATTTTGTCACCTAAACACTGCTTATACTGTGACTGTATTAAAGGGACTATGTCACCTAAACACTGCTTATACCGTGACTCTATTAAAGGGGCTCTGTCACCTAAACACTGCTTATACTGTGACTGTATTAAAGGGACTCTGTCTCCTAAACACTGCTTATACCGTGACTGTATTAAAGGGACTCTGTCACCTAAACACTGCTTATACTGAGACTGTATTAAAGGGACTCTGTCACTTAACACTGCTTATACCGTGACTGTATTAAAGGGACTCTGTCACCTAAACACTGCTTATACTGTGACTGTTTTAAAGGGACTCTCTCACCTAAACACTGCTTATACTGTGACTGTATTATAGGTATTCTGTCACCTAAACACTGCTTATACTGTGACTGTATTAAAGGGATTCTGTCACCTAAACACTGCTTATACTGTGACTGTATTAAAGGGACTCTGTCACCTAAACACTCCTTATACTGTGACTGTATTATAGGTATTCTGTCACCTAAACACTGCTTATACTGTGACTGTATTAAAGGGATTCTGTCACCTAAACACTGCTTATACCGTGACTGTATTAAAGGGACCCTGTCACCTAAACACTGCTTATACCGTGACTGTATCAAAGGGATTCTGTCACCTAAATACTGCTTATACCGTGACTGTATTAAAGGGGCTCTGTCACCTAAACACTGCTTATACTGTGACTATGTTAAAGGGACTCTCTCACCTAAACACTGCTTATACTGTGACTGTATTATAGGGATTCTGTCACCTAAACACTGCTTATACCGTGACTCTATTAAAGGGGCTCTGTCATCTAAACACTGCTTATACTGTGACTGTATTAAAGGGACTCTGTCACCTAAACACTGCTTATACTGAGACTGTATTAAAGGGACTCTGTCACCTAAACACTGCTTATACCGTGACTGTATTAAAGGGACTCTGTCACCTAAACACTGCTTATACTGTGACTATGTTAAAGGGACTCTCTCACCTAAACACTGCTTATACTGTGACTGTATTATAGGGATTCTGTCACCTAAACACTGCTTATACTGTGACTGTATTATAGGGATTCTGTCACCTAAACACTGCTTATACTGTGACTGTATTAAAGGGACTCTGTCACCTAAACACTCCTTATACTGTGACTGTATTAACGGGCTCTGTCACCTAAACACTGCTTATACTGTGACTGTATTAAAGGGCTCTGTCACCTAAACACTGCTTATACTGTGACTGTATTAAAGGGACTCTGTCACCTAAACACTGCTTATACCGTGACTGTATTAAAGGGATTCTGTCACCTAAACACTGCTTATACTGTGACTGTATTAAAGAGGCTCTGTCACCTAAACACTGCTTATACTGTGACTGTATTAAAGGGGCTCTGTCACCTAAACACTGCTTATACCGTGACTGTATTAAAGGGGCTCTGTCACCTAAACACTGCTTATACCGTGACTGTAGTAAAGGGACTCTCTCACCTAAACACTGCTTATACTGTGACTGTATTAAAGGGACTCTGTCACCTAAACACTGCTTATACTGTGACTGTATTAAAGGGGCTCTGTCACCTAAACACTGCTTATACTGTGACTGTATTAAAGGGACTCTGTCACCTAAACACTGCTTATACCGTGGCTGTATTAAGGGGATTCTGTCACCTAAACACTGCTTATACCGTGACTGTATTAAAGGGACTCTGTCACCTAAACACTGCTTATACCGTGACTGTATTAAAGGGACTCTGTCACCTAAACACTGCTTATACTGTGACTGTATTAAAGGGGCTCTGTCATCTAAACACTGCTTATACTGTGAGTATAGAGAATACAAAATAATGAAAATGATCTGTCCATAGGGGTTATGTATAAATGATTTATATCAGACATATATATAAAAACCTGATCTAATCAGTGTATATCAATTCCTTGCTGATCCTAATCTGCCATTATCTGCACTGAACTAATAATTGCAGATTGAGAGTAAAATGTCACAGATTTGTCCTTTTTTCTAATGTTTCTACAGATCATACAGACACAATCTGTATTTATACATTGCAGCCAAAAGCCTAAATTAGGAGAATTGTGTGTTTTATACGTGTCTGTAGCGCCTCCCGCTGATGACACATATAGTGCATGCTTTTCTCCTAATGTATACATTTGCTGCAGTTCTGAGAACACAATGTATAGATCATTTATTACATTCTCTGTTTTCCCAGGTAGAGGTGACGTGAGATGTACGAGGAGTTTAGCAGAACTCATATACAATAGATGTACATTGTATAACCCTTGCTGCAGAGATGGACATAGAATGGAGTGAGCAGGTGAGGTCTATAGGTGAACAGCGTATAGGATATAAACATCATATAGGAAGGAATCCTGAGTGTACATGCTGGGAATCCTGGGTGGGAATCCTGAGTGTACATGCTGGGAATCCTGGGTGGGAATCCTGAGTGTACATGCTGGGAATCCTGGGTGGGAATCTTGGTTGTACATGCTGGGAATCCTGGGTGGGAATCTTGGTTGTACATGCTGGGAATCCTGGGTGGGAATCCTGAGTGTACATGCTGGGAATCCTGAGTGTACATGTTGGGAATCCTGAGTGTACATGCTGGGAATCCTGGGTGGGAATCCTGAGTGTACATGCTGGGAATCCTGGGTGGGAATCCTGAGTGTACATGCTGGGAATCCTGGGTGGGAATCCTGAGTGTACATGCTGGGAATCCTGGGTGGGAATCCTGAGTGTACATGCTGGGAATCCTGGGTGGGAATCTTGGTTGTACATGCTGGGAATCCTGGGTGGGAATCTTGGTTGTACATGCTGGGAATCCTGGGTGGGAATCTTGGTTGTACATGCTGGGAATCCTGGGTGGGAATTGTAATGGACCCCTCAGTACTCTGACTGATACCTCCGTTAAAAGCTCTGCTTCTTTGCTCAGAGCTGCTCTTCCAAGAGCAGCCTATTGTGATAATAAACCAAACCACTAGAGGGAACCAGTGCTGTGATTAGTTACCCCTTACAGGAGCTATAGCGTGATCTGATCTAAAGTCACTAGATGATACCAGTGTTAGAGTGAAGTAAGAATGACAATTTATTACCGGAGCAGCACATATATACAGACATAATTACATCAACAGGGGATTAGCATACAATACTAGGGGAGGCCACTCTAGTTCCCCACTAGGTCCAGTCATTACATTGGTACAGACATACAATGGACGTAATCACTTAACAGTAAAACTAATTCACAGACAACAATGGATGAGCCACACAGAACGTGTACAGCTTTAAACATGACATGAAATATAACAAATATAACTGTGACAATACTCCCCTGTGACGCACTGTAGTCAATGCCAATTGCAATCCTACCCACTGTGCCCCCCTCCCCAAATCTAAAACTGCTATTTAATGCCAGGGTCGATAATCTACAGAGAGGAGGCAAGCCATTAGTTATATTCAAGAACCCCAGTGCTGGAGGGTTCTGTCACAGGAATCCTGGGTGAGAATACTGGGAGTCCTTGGTGTACATGCTGGGAATCCTGGGTGAGAATACTGGGAGTCCTTGGTGTACATGCTGGGAATCCTGGGTGGGAATCAGCAGGGTCAGGGGGCAGAATTACACAAAGATAATAAGGAGCAGATTACAGGATAACTGTGCAATAGAGGACTGAAGTGTGCACTTCTATAAATAGCATGCGCAGTGCGAGAAGCAAAATGAGTTGGGACAGCACTATCCATTCGCTCGCCCTGTGAACACGAGCTGCAAAGGACACACAGGGAGGACGACCAATGGGGGCTTCCCCAAAGTAGGACAGAAACCTATAATTGTCTTGTCCGTTGGAAAGAGTGGGAAAGAGCTACAGATGATGGGAGTTATAGGGAATAAAAGGTTAGTGTCAAACTAAACTGGGATTAAATCTTGGAGAGGAGAGAAAGGGAAAACCACATTGAGAGCTGCAGGAAGCATGGTGAGTGAGCCCCTCCTGTTGGCCATGTTTTCTGGTATTAATCACTGATTGGCTGGGACTGGATAAACTTGTACCACTTTTATATTTTTATACTATAGTTTTACTGGGATAAATCTCTGCCAGTCTAATCGCACAGAACATGTACTCACTGCACTGAGGCCTTTGTATTTTGCTGTGTATTTTAGCTGGGATATGTCACTTTATGAACCATGATCTATCATTGTTTATTGAGTGTGTGTTAATTTGGTGGTTGGTTTATTAGAACATCATCTTGTCCCAATATACCCCGGGTGTCGGTTTAATACTTTCGCTCTGAAGCCTAATTGAGTTGCCTTTGGATGTGATCTCATTAAATGCTTTAATTGCTTTAGTGATTCTCTTTGTATCATTCTTTATTGCAAATAAAAATTCATAGATTTTCTCCAAAACATGATGTGCAAAGTGTATAGTCCGGTGCAGAATTGTCAGGTTTGCAGGTTCAATTCCTGGTAGGGGTGAGAGCTAAATAGGATGATAATACACACTGCCAATCAGCGGAGATCTCCCACACTGGCCCCCGGACATGATTATCTCACTTATTGCAGGTTAGTGAGGGTCCTCAGGAGGTCTGTAACTAGACACAACCTGCACAAACACTGCGAAGGACAGCCCAACCGAAGGCACATCCCCTCCATCAGCACTGCACCCTTCTAATTCTCCCTTACTGTGTATGGCGCAGAATAAATAAATCAAAACCCACTGTGAGTTCACTCCCTGGCCTTAACGAACATGGACTTAAATGCTCTGAACTTCAATACTCCTCAAGGAGACAGGACAGTGAACTTGCATCTATAGGTTATACTGTACTGCCATCTTGAGGAGCTTTATATGTCTGCACTATGCAAGAGAACATACAGTATGACCATGTGAATAAACAGGAATCAGCGGGAATTAAACACGGAGAACACCTGCTATCTGTACTTGGACCAAGGGGGGCTGACCCACCCCAATAGCTAACCCTAAAATTTACATAACTACTGCATCCATTCTAGAGAATCACTCCTTCCAACACAAACAAGACAAACCTAATGACAATCTAATGACAAGACGAAAGACAAATCTAATGACAAGACAAAAGACAAACCTATAGACAAATCTAATGACAAGAGGAAAGACAAATCTAATGACAAGACAAAAGACAAACCTAAAGACAAATCTAATGACAAGACAAAAGACAAATCTAGTGACAAGACAAAAGACAAATCTAATGACAAGACAAAAAACAAACCTAAAAACAAATCTAATGGCAAGACGAAAGACAAACCTAAAGACAAATCTAATGACAAAACATAAGACAAATCTAATGACAAGACATAAGACAAATCTAATGACAAGACATAAGACAAATCTAATGACAAGACAAAAGACAAATCTAGTGACAAGACAAAAGACAAATCTAATGACAAGACAAAAGACAAACCTAAAAACAAATCTAATGACAAGACAAAAGACAAACCTAAAGACAAATCTAATGACAAAACATAAGACAAATCTAATGACAAGACATAAGACAAATCTAATGACAAGACAAAAGACAAACCTAATGACAAGACAAAAGACAAACCTAATGACAAGACATAAGACAAATCTAATGACAAGACAAAAGACAAATCTAATGACAAGACAAAAGACAAACCTAAAGACAAATCTAATGACAAGAGGAAAGACAAATCTAATAACAAGACGAAAGACAAATCTAATGACAAGACAAAAGACAAATCTAGTGACAAGACGAAAGACAAACCTAATGACAAGACAAAAGACAAACCTAAAGACAAATCTAATAACAAGAGCAAAGACAAATCTAATGACAAGAGGAAAGACAAATCTAATGACAAGACATAAGACAAATCTAATGACAAGACAAAAGACAAACCTAATGACAAGACAAAAGACAAACCTAATGACAAGACAAAAGACAAACCTAAAAACAAATCTAATGACAAGAGGGAAGACAATTTTAGTGACAAGACGAAAGACAAATCTAATGACAAAACAAAAGACAAACCTAAAGGCAAATCTAATGACAAGACATAAGACAAATCTAATGACAAATCTAATGACAAGAGGAAAGACAAATCTAATGACAAGACAAAAGACAAATCTAGTGACAAGACGAAAGACAAACCTAATGACAAGACATAAGACAAATCTAGTGACAAGACAAAAGACAAATCTAATGACAAGACAAAAGACAAACCTAAAGACAAATCTAATGACAAGAGGAAAGACAAATCTAATGACAAGACAAAAGACAAATCTAATGACAAGACATAAGACAAATCTAGTGACAAGACAAAAGACAAATCTAATGACAAGACAAAAGACAAACCTAAAGACAAATCTAATGACAAGAGGAAAGACAAATCTAGTGACAAGACATAAGACAAATCTAAAGAAAAATCTAATGACAAAACGAAAGACAAATCTAATGACAATCTAATGACAAGGGGTAGGACAAACCTAAATACAAATCTAATGACAATCTAATGACAAGACAAAAGATAAAACTAAAGACAAATCTAATGACAAGAGGAAAGACAAATCTAATGACAAGACATAAAACAAATCTAATGACAATCTATTGACAAGACGAGACAAACCCAAAGACAAATCTAAAGAAAAAACAAAAGTCAAATCTAATGACAAGACAAAAGACAAACAAAATGACAAGACAAATCTAATGAACGAGACAAAAGACATCTGAAGACAAGACGAAAGACAAATCTGAAGACAATCTAATGACAACATGAAAGACAAACCTAAAGACAAATCTAATGACAAACCTAATGACAAATCTGATGACAGGACAAAAGAGAAATCAAATGACAAGCCTAATGACAAGACAAAAGACACATCTAATGACAATCTAATGACAAGATGACAGACAAACCTAAAGACACATCTAATAACAAGACGAAAAACAAACCTAATGAAAAATCTAATGACAAACCTAAAAACAAATCTAGTGACAAGACGAAAAAAAATCAAATGACAAGACAAAAAACAAATCAAATGACAATCTGATGACAAGATAAAAGACAAACCTAAAGACGAATCTTATTACAAACCTATATACAAATCTACTGACAAGACAAAAGACAAACCTAAAGACAAATCAAATAACAAGATGAAAGACACACGTATAGAGAAATCTAATAACAAGACAAAAGACAAACCTAATGAAAAATCTAATGACAAGACAAAAGACAAATCTAATGACAAGACAAAAGACAAACCTAAACACAATCTAATAACAAGTCGAAAAACAAACCTAAAGACAAATCTAATGACAAGACAAAAGACAAATATAAAACAAGCAAAATACTAGCATATTCAGTGACAAATTCTGGCATATTGAGGGGTTAAATGCTGGAATATTGAGTGACAAAATAATGGCATATATAGGGGTCAAATTCTGGCATATTGAGGGGTTAAATACTGGCATATTTAATGACAAAATACTGGCATATATTAAATGGCAGAATAATACTGGCATATATTAAATGGCAGAATAATACTGGCATATTATTAGGCAAACTGTCTGGCTTATTAACGGCAAAATGATACTGGCATATTATTGGGCAAATTGGCTGTGCCATATTTATGGGCAAACACTGGCATATTAATGGGCAAACACTGGCATATTTATGGGCAAACACTGGCATATTAATGGGCAAACACTGGCATATTAATGGGAAAACTGGTTTATTTTAATTGACAAAGTGATGCTGTGGCATGGTCTGTGGGGAAAAATAACATGTACTATGAGCAAAGTAACACACAGCAGCTGTGACGCACAACATACGTGATGCACAACATACGTGATGCACAACAACTGCTGCTAAATATCAAGATAAGTGAACATTGTGTAACAGGACAACCTGAGCAGTGATTACTAATAACTTTATTAATCATAAATAGAGATTAATACAATGATCCAGGTATTGATTATTCACATGCTGATCATTTACTGAATCTGCAGGATCCTCTGAAAAGAGAAACAAAAATCATTAAACTAACTGCTCTGCACGCAGAGCAACAGGAGAGACCAGGCTCTGCACGCAGAGCAACAGGAGAGACCAGGCTCAGCACGCAGAGCAACAGGAGAGACCAGGCTCTGCACGCAGAGCAACAGGAGAGACCAGGCTCTGCACGCAGAGCAACAGGAGAGACCAGGCTCTGCACGCAGAGCAACAGGAGAGACCAGGCTCTGCACGCAGAGCAACAGGAGAGACCAGGCTCTGCACGCAGAGCAACAGGAGAGACCAGGCTCTGCACGCAGAGCAACAGGAGAGACCAGGCTCAGCACGCAGAGCAACAGGAGAGACCAGGCTCTGCACGCAGAGCAACAGGAGAGACCAGGCTCTGCACGCAGAGCAACAGGAGAGACCAGGCTCTGCACGCAGAGCAACAGGAGAGACCAGGCTCTGCACGCAGAGCAACAGGAGAGACCAGGCTCAGCACGCAGAGCAACAGGAGAGACCAGGCTCTGCACGCAGAGCAACAGGAGAGACCAGGCTCTGCACGCAGAGCAACAGGAGAGACCAGGCTCTGCACGCAGAGCAACAGGAGAGACCAGGCTCTGCACGCAGAGCAACAGGAGAGACCAGGCTCTGCACGCAGAGCAACAGGAGAGACCAGGCTCTGCACGCAGAGCAACAGGAGAGACCAGGCTCAGCACGCAGAGCAACAGGAGAGACCAGGCTCTGCACGCAGAGCAACAGGAGAGACCAGGCTCTGCACGCAGAGCAACAGGAGAGACCAGGCTCTGCACGCAGAGCAACAGGAGAGACCAGGCTCTGCCACAGAGCAACAGGAGAGACCAGGCTCTGCACGCAGAGCAACAGGAGAGACCAGGCTCTGCACGCAGAGCAACAGGAGAGACCAGGCTCTGCACGCAGAGCAACAGGAGAGACCAGGCTCTGCACGCAGAGCAACAGGAGAGACCAGGCTCAGCACGCAGAGCAACAGGAGAGACCAGGCTCTGCACGCAGAGCAACAGGAGAGACCAGGCTCTGCACGCAGAGCAACAGGAGAGACCAGGCTCTGCACGCAGAGCAACAGGAGAGACCAGGCTCTGCACGCAGAGCAACAGGAGAGACCAGGCTCTGCACGCAGAGCAACAGGAGAGACCAGGCTCTGCACGCAGAGCAACAGGAGAGACCAGGCTCTGCACGCAGAGCAACAGGAGAGACCAGGCTCAGCACGCAGAGCAACAGGAGAGACCAGGCTCAGCACGCAGAGCAACAGGAGAGACCAGGCTCTGCACGCAGAGCAACAGGAGAGACCAGTGTGGTGTGTGTATATACAGGGCCCCGCCCAGTGTGGTGTGTGTGTATATACAGGGCCCCGCCCAGTGTGGTGTGTGTGTATATACAGGGCCCCGCCCAGTGTGGTGTGTGTGTATATACAGGGCCCCGCCCAGTGTGGTGTGTGTATTTATACAGGCCCCCGCCCAGTGTGGTGTGTGTGTATATACAGGGCCCCGCCCAGTGTGGTGTGTGTGTATATACAGGGCCCCGCCCAGTGTGGTGTGTGTGTATATACAGGGCCCCGCCCAGTGTGGTGTGTGTGTATATACAGGCCCCCGCCCAGTGTGGTGTGTGTGTATATACAGGGCCCCGCCCAGTGTGGTGTGTGTGTATATACAGGGCCCCGCCCAGTGTGGTGTGTGTGTGTATATACAGGGCCCCGCCCAGTGTGGTGTGTGTGTATATACAGGGCCCCGCCCAGTGTGGTGTGTGTATAGAGAGGCCCCACCCAGTGTGGTGTATTTAAAGGTTTCCCCCATCATGCAGTGGAGTAAGTAACCCATTTATTAGCAGGACTCCGCGGACAGACTGAGAAAGATGATTATTATTTCACGCTGAAAATGATGAATGAGAATCCACGCACCGTGAGGATCTGTCGCTGGGAGAGGCCCATGTGCTCCACATGGAGTTGGAATACAGATCTCTGCATCGCACACGCACACACTTTACATTACTCAGATTCCGGTGCAGTCCAGAAACCAGCTCAGAAATCTGTAAGACAAAGAGATCCAGGGATAGGGCAGGAGATGACCAAGAGGACCAACTGTAAGCAGCCGTGAGAGAACAGGCCCAACTGCAAGAGGACAACCCCAACCGTCATCAGCCAGGAGAGGACAACCCCAACCATAATCAGCAAGTATAGGACAACCCCAACCATAATCAGCAAGTAGAGGACAACCCCAACCATAATCAGCAAGGAGAGGACAACCCCAACCATCATCAGCCAGGAGAGTACAACCCCAACCGTCATCAGCCAGGAGAGGACAACCCCAACCATAATCAGCAAGTATAGGACAACCCCAACCATAATCAGCAAGGAGAGGACAACCCCAACCATCATCAGCCAGGAGAGGACAACCCCAACCATAATCAGCAAGGAGAGGACAACCCCAACCATAATCAGCAAGGAGAGGACAACCCCAAACATAATCAGCAAGGAGAGGACAACCCCAACCGTCATCAGCCAGGAGAGGACAACCCCAACCGTCATCAGCCAGGAGAGGACAACCCCAACCATAATCAGCCAGGAGAGGACAACCCCAACCATAATCAGCCAGGAGAGGACAACCCCAACCATAATCAGCCAGGAGAGGACAACCCCAACCATAATCAGCAAGGATAGGACAACCCCAACCGTCAGCCAGGAGAGGACAACCCCAACCATAATCAGCAAGGATAGGACAACCCCAACCGTCATCAGCCAGGAGAGGACAACCCCAACCATAATCAGCAAGGATAGGACAACCCCAACCATAATCAGCAAGGATAGGACAACCCCAACCATAATCAGCAAGGAGAGGACAACCCCAACCATAATCAGCCAGGAGAGGACAACCCCAACCATAATCAGCAAGGATAGGACAACCCCAACCGTCATCAGCCAGGGGAGGACAACCCCAACCATAATCAGCAAGGAGAGGACAACCCCAACCATAATCAGCAAGGATAGGACAACCCCAACCATAATCAGCAAGGATAGGACAACCCCAACCGTCATCATCCAGGAGAGGACAACCTCAACCATAATCAGCAAGGTGAGGACAACCCCAACCATAATCAGCAAGGAGAGGACAACCCCAACCATAATCAGCAAGGAGAGGACAACCCCAACCATAATCAGCAAGGATAGGACAACCCCAACGATCATCAGCCAGGAGAGGACAACCCCAACGATCATCAGCCAGGAGAGGACAACCCCAACCATGATCAGCCAGGAGAGGACAACCCCAACCATGATCATCCAGGGGAGGAAAGCCCCAACCATCATCACCCAGGAGATGACAGCCCTAAACAACATCAGCCAGGAGTGGATAACCCCAACCATCATCAGCCAGGAGAGGACAGCCCCAACTGTCATCACACAGGAGAGGACAACCCCAACCGTCATCACCCAGGAGAGGACAACCCCAACTGTCATCACCCAGGAGAGGACAGCCCCAACGATCATCAGATAGATCACTTACTTCATTGTTATCGATATATTTGAGATTGACCTCAAACAGCAAGGGAAAGTAGGAGGATGGGCGTGCCCAGGAAGATGGATATTTCCAGGATACAGAGGGACCAATCACCTTCACCTGTTCTGGAGGTCTGGGCCTCACTGTGGAATATGAAGACACAGTATGATGGGTGTGGGATGGATGTATTAGAGGAGTGTGAGGGGCATAAAGAGTGTGGGAAAGGTGTATAAAGAGTTATATTGTGTGTGTGTGTGTGTGAAGGGTGTGTATTGGGGGTGAGGGGTGTGTGAAGAGTGTGTATTTGGAGGGTGAGGGGTGTGTGAAGGGTGTGTATTGGGGGGGTGAGGGGTGTGGTACTGGTGTATTGGGGGGTGAGGGGTGTGGTACTGGTGAATTAGGGAGTGTGAAGAGTGTGGAATAGGAGCATTAGGGGCGTGGGACCAGGTATTATGGGGTTTGATGGGTGTATTAGGGATGTATGAGGAGTGTGAAGGGAGTGGATATGGGGTGTGAGACGTGGAATGGGTGCATTGGGGAGTCGTGAAGTAAGTCGGAAAGAGGCATTATGGGGGTGTGAGAACAGTAGAAAGGTTGGGATGGGGTCAACCAATCTGATGACTCACTGATATCTCGGATGTAATATTGCCTGGTCCCGGCCATGTACTGGCTCTCGGTCATGGCTTCCATCATGACAACGATGGGGCTCATCTGCTCCTCAAAGGGACATAGCTGGGATATGGACAAGTTAAACCTAAAAGTCTTGTTTGCACCCATCTTCCACTTCATGTACAGCCAGTCTGCATCCTCAGAGGAAGAACTGCAAGACAAGGGTAGACACCTCCATTAACCCCAGGGGCGGCTTGACCCACCTCAAATACCCAGGACATGCAGTGACCCACCTCAAATACCCAGAACAGGCATTGACCCAACTCAAATACCCAGAACAGGCAGTGACCCACCTCAAATACCCAGAACAGGCAGTGACCCACCTCAAAAACCCAGGACAGGCAGTGACCCACCTCAAATACCCAGGACAGGCAGTGACCCACCTCAATTACCCAGGACAGGCAGTGACCCACCTCAAATACCCAGGACATGCAGTGACCCACCTCAAATACCCAGGACATGCAGTGAACCACCTCAAATACCCAGGACAGGCAGTGACCCACCTCAAATACCCAGGACAGGCAGTGACCCACCTCAAATACCCAGGACAGGCAGTGACCCACCTCAAATACCCAGGACATGCAGTGACCCACCTCAAATACCCAGGACAGGCAGTGACCCACCTCAAATACCCAGGACAGGCAGTGACCCACCTCAAATACCCAGGACAGGCAGTGACCCACCTCAAATACCCAGGACATGCAGTGACCCACCTCAAATACCCAGGACATGCAGTGACCCACCTCAAATACCCAGGACAGGCAGTGACCCACCTCAAATACCCAGGACAGGCAGTGACCCACCTCAAATACCCAGGACAGGCAGTGACCCACCTCAAATACCCAGGACATGCAGTGACCCACCTCAAAAACATAGGACAGGCAGTGACCCACCTCAAATACCCAGAACAGGCAGTGACCCACCTCAAATACCCAGGACATGCAGTGACCCACCTCAAAAACCCAGGACAGGCAGTGACCCACCTCAAATACCCAGAACAGGCAGTGACCCACCTCAAATACCCAGCACAGGCAGTGACCCACCTCAAATACCCAGCACAGGCAGTGACCCACCTCAAATACCCAGCACAGGCAGTGACCCACCTCAAATACCCAGGACAGGCAGTGACCCACCTCAAATACCCAGGACAGGCAGTGACCCACCTCAAATACCCAGGACAGGCAGTGACCCACCTCAATTACCCAGGACAGGCAGTGACCCACCTCAAATACCCAGGACAGGCAGTGACCCACCTCAATTACCCAGGACAGGCAGTGACCCACCTCAAATACCCAGGACATGCAGTGACCCACCTCAAATACCCAGGACATGCAGTGACCCACCTCAAATACCCAGGACAGGCAGTGACCCACCTCAAATACCCAGGACAGGCAGTGACCCACCTCAAATACCCAGGACAGGCAGTGACCCACCTCAAATACCCAGGACATGCAGTGACCCACCTCAAATACCCAGGACAGGCAGTGACCCACCTCAAATACCCAGGACAGGCAGTGACCCAACTCAAATACCCAGGACATGCAGTGACCCACCTCAAATACCCAGGACAGGCAGTGACCCACCTCAAATACCCAGGACAGGCAGTGACCCACCTCAAATACCCAGGACAGGCAGTGACCCACCTCAAATACCCAGGACAGGCAGTGACCCACCTCAAATACCCAGGACAGGCAGTGACCCACCTCAAATACCCAGGACAGGCAGAGACCCACCTCAAATACCCAGGACAGGCAGTGACCCACCTCAAATACCCAGGACAGGCAGTGACCCACCTCAAATACCCAGGACAGGCAGTGACCCACCTCAATTACCCAGGACAGGCAGCGACCCACCTCAAATACCCAGGACAGGCAGTGACCCACCTCAAATACCCAGGACAGGCAGTGACCCACCTCAAATACCCAGGACAGGCAGTGACCCAACTCAAATACCCAGGACATGCAGTGACCCACCTCAAATACCCAGGACAGGCAGTGACCCACCTCAAATACCCAGGACAGGCAGTGACCCACCTCAAATACCCAGGACAGGCAGTGACCCACCTCAAATACCCAGGACAGGCAGTGACCCACCTCAAATACCCAGGACAGGCAGTGACCCACCTCAAATACCCAGGACAGGCAGTGACCCACCTCAAATACCCAGGACAGGCAGTGACCCACCTCAAATACCAAGGACAGGCAGTGACCCACCTCAAATACCCAGGACAGGCAGTGACCCACCTCAAATACCCAGGACATGCAGTGACCCACCTCAAATACCCAGGACATGCAGTGACCCACCTCAAATACCGAGGACAGGCAGTGACCCACCTCAAATACCCAGGACAGGCAGTGACCCACCTCAAATACCCAGGACAGGCAGTGACCCACCTCAAATACCCAGGACAGGCAGTGACCCACCTCAAATACCCAGGACATGCAGTGACCCACCTCAAATACCAAGGACAGGCAGTGACCCACCTCAAATACCCAGGACAGGCAGTGACCCACCTCAAATACCCAGGACAGGCAGTGACCCACCTCAAATACCCAGGACAGGCAGTGACCCACCTCAAATGGAGACACTCATATTCAGCTACTTTGGCCTTAAGTCTGAAATTCACGTCTTAATTCCCTCTTTATTGAGTAGACCTTATAGTTAAATTAATGATTCACCTTATATCTGCTTTTGCTCGGATTAGACAATCAGTGGTGAAGGAGATTGGGACAGAGCAGTGCAGCACAGGGCTGGTGTATGAATCCACAGAGCAGGAGAGATTTACATGCTCATTTTCTGGAAGATAAATAGACAATATCATTGCTGGACATGAATCACAGTGCCAAGCATGCATCATAATCCTGCACCTTCTATACATTGGGCAGGGCCAGCTCAGCCCTTCTATATATTATATACATTATCCATGGCAAGCAGAGCTCTTCTATATATTCTATACATTGTGCAGGGTCTGGTGAGTTTCTACTGCTAGAAGAACAGAGTTGGCCCTGTATAATGCATTGTTATAAAGTGACAGTGTGTAAAGATGTAACTCTGCATTATCCATGGCCAGCTGAGCTCTTCTATATATTCTTCTATACAGTGTGCAGGGTCTGGTGAGTTTCTCCTGCTAGAAGAACAGAGTTGGCCCTGTATAATGCATTGTTATAAAGTGACAGTGTGTAAAGATCTAACTCTGCATTATCCATGGCCAGCTGAGCTCTTCTATATATTCCTCTATACATTGTGCAGGGTCTGGTGAGTTTCTCCTGCTAGAAGAACAGAGTTGGCCCTGTATAATGCATTGTTATAAAGTGACAATATGTAAAGATGTAACTCTGCATTATCCATGGCCAGCTGAGCTCTTCTATATATTCTTCTATACATTATCCATGGCCAGCTGAGTTCTTCTATATATTCTTCTATACATTGTGCAGGGTCTGGTGAGTTTCTCCTGCTAGAAGAAAAGAGTTGGCCCTGTATAATGCATTGTTATAAAGTGACAGTGTGTAAAGATGTAACTCTGCATTATCCATGGCCAGCTGAGCTCTTCTATATATTATATACATTGTGCAGGGTCTGGTGAGTTTCTCCTGCTAGAAGAACAGAGTTGGCCCTGTATAATGCATTGTTATATAGTGACAGTGTGTAAAGATGTAGCTCTGCATTATCCATGGCCAGCTGAGCTCTTCTATATATTCTTCTATACATTGTGCAGGGCTGGTGAATTTCTCCTGCTAGAACAGAGTTGGCCCTGTATAATGCATTGTTATAAAGTGACAGTGTGTAAAGATGTAACTCTGCATTATCCATGGCCAGCTGATCTCTTCTATATATTCCTCTATACATTGTGCAGGGTCTGGTGAGTTTCTCCTGCTAGAAGAACAGAGTTGGCCCTGTATAATGCATTGTTATAAAGTGACAGTGTGTAAAGATGTAACTCTGCATTATCCATGGCCAGCTGAGCTCTTCTATATATTCTTCTATACATTGTACAGGGCCTGGTGAGTTTCTCCTGCTAGAAGAACAGAGTTGGCCCTGTATAATGCATTGTTATAAAGTGACAGTGTGTAAAGATGTAACTCTGCATTATCCATGGCCAGCTGAGTTCTTCTATATATTCTTCTATACATTGTGCAGGGTCTGGTGAGTTTCTCCTGCTAGAAGAAAAGAGTTGGCCCTGTATAATGCATTGTTATAAAGTGACAGTGTGTAAAGATGTAACTCTGCATTATCCATGGCCAGCTGAGCTCTTCTATATATTATATACATTGTGCAGGGTCTGGTGAGTTTCTCCTGCTAGAAGAACAGAGTTGGCCCTGTATAATGCATTGTTATAAAGTGACAGTGTGTAAAGATGTAACTCTGCATTATCCATGGCCAGCTAAGCTCTTCTATATATTCTTCTATACATTGTGCAGGGTCTGGTGAGTTTCTCCTGCTAGAAGAACAGAGTTGGCCCTGTATAATGCATTGTTATAAAGTGACAGTGTGTAAAGATGTAACTCTGTATTATCCATGGCCAGCTGAGCTCTGCTATATATTCTTCTATACATTGTGCAGGGTCTGGTGAGTTTCTCTTGCTAGTAGAACAGAGTTGGTCCTGTATAATGCATTGTTATAAAGTGACAGTGTGTAAAGATGTAACTCTGCATTATCCATGGCCCGCTGAGCTCTTCTATATATTCTTCTATACATTGTGCAGGGCTTGGTGAGTTTCTCCTGCTAGAAGAACAGAGTTGGTCCTGTATAATGCATTGTTATAAAGTGACAGTGTGTAAAGATGTAACTCTGCATTATCCATGGCCAGCTGAGCTCTTCTATATATTCTTCTATACATTGTGCAGGGTCTGGTGAGTTTCTCCTGCTAGAAGAACAGAGTTGGCCCTGTATAATGCATTGTTATAAAGTGACAGTGTGTAAAGATGTAACTCTGCATTATCCATGGCCAGCTGAGCTCTTCTATATATTCTTCTATACATTGTGCAGGGCTTGGTGAGTTTCTCCTGCTAGAAGAACAGAGTTGGCCCTGTATAATGTATTGTTATATAGTGACAATGTGTAAAGATGTAACTATGCATTATCCATGGCCAGCTGAGCTCTTCTATATATTCTTCTATACATTGTGCAGGGTTTGGTGAGTTTCTCCTGCTAGAAGAACAGAGTTGGCCCTGTATAAAGCATTGTTATAAAGTGACAGTGTGTAAAGATGTAACTCTGCATTATCCATGGCCAGCTGAGCTCTTCTATATATTCTTCTATACATTGTACAGGGCCTGGTGAGTTTCTCCTGCTAGAAGAACAGAGTTGGCCCTGTATAATGCATTGTTATAAAGTGACAGTGTGTAAAGATGTAACTCTGCATTATCCATGGCCAGCTAAGCTCTTCTATATATTCTTCTATACATTGTGCAGGGTCTGGTGAGTTTCTCCTGCTAGAAGAAAAGAGTTGGCCCTGTATAAAGCATTGTTATAAAGTGACAGTGTGTAAAGATGTAACTCTGCATTATCCATGGCCAGCTGAGCTCTTCTATATATTCTTCTATACATTGTACAGGGCCTGGTGAGTTTCTCCTGCTAGAAGAACAGAGTTGGCCCTGTATAATGCATTGTTATAAAGTGACAGTGTGTAAAGATGTAACTCTGCATTATCCATGGCCAGCTAAGCTCTTCTATATATTCTTCTATACATTGTGCAGGGTCTGGTGAGTTTCTCCTGCTAGAAGAAAAGAGTTGGCCCTGTACAATGCATTGTTATAAAGTGACAGTGTGTAAAGATGTAACTCTGCATTATCCATGGCCAGCTGAGCTCTTCTATATATTATATACATTGTGCAGGGTCTGGTGAGTTTCTCCTGCTAGAAGAACAGAGTTGGCCCTGTATAATGCATTGTTATAAAGTGACAGTGTGTAAAGATGTAACTCTGCATTATCCATGGCCAGCTAAGCTCTTCTATATATTCTTCTATACATTGTGCAGGGTCTGGTGAGTTTCTCCTGCTAGAAGAACAGAGTTGGCCCTGTATAATGCATTGTTATAAAGTGACAGTGTGTAAAGATGTAACACTGCATTATCCATGGCCAGCTGAGCTCTTCTATATATTCTTCTATACATTGTGCAGGGTCTGGTGAGTTTCTCCTGCTAGAAGAACAGAGTTGGTCCTGTATAATGCATTGTTATAAAGTGACAGTGTGTAAAGATGTAACTCTGTATTATCCATGGCCAGCTGAGCTCTGCTATATATTCTTCTATACATTGTGCAGCGTCTGGTGAGTTTCTCCTGCTAGAAGAACAGAGTTGGTCCTGTATAATGCATTGTTATAAAGTGACAGTGTGTAAAGATGTAACTCTGCATTATCCATGGCCAGCTGAGCTCTTCTATATATTCTTCTATACATTGTGCAGGGTCTGGTGAGTTTCTCCTGCTAGAAGAACAGAGTTGGCCCTGTATAATGCATTGTTATAAAGTGACAGTGTGTAAAGATGTAACTCTGCATTATCCATGGCCAGCTGAGCTCTTCTATATATTCTTCTATACATTGTGCAGGGCTTGGTGAGTTTCTCCTGCTAGAAGAACAGAGTTGGTCCTGTATAATGCATTGTTATATAGTGACAGTGTGTAAAGATGTAACTCTGCATTATCCATGGCCAGCTGAGCTCTTCTATATATTCTTCTATACATTGTGTAGGGTCTGGTGAGTTTCTCCTGCTAGAAGAACAGAGTTGGTCCTGTATAATGCATTGTTATAAAGTGACAGTGTGTAAAGATGTAACTCTGCATTATCCATAGCCAGCTGAGCTCTTCTATATATTCTTCTATACATTGTGCAGGCTCTGGTGAGTTTCTCCTGCTAGAAGAACAGAGTTGGCCCTGTATAAAGTATTGTTATAAAGTGACAGTGTGTAAAGATGTAACTCTGCATTATCCATGGCCAGCTGAGCTCTCTATATATTCTTCTATACATTGTGCAGGGTCTGGTGAGTTTCTCCTGCTAGAAGAACAGAGTTGGCCCTGTATAATGTATTGTTATAAAGCAGGGGTCCTCAAACTTTTTAAACAGGGGGCCAGTTCACTGTCCCTCAGACCGTTGGAGGGCCGGACTATAGTAAAAACAAAAACTATGAACAAATTCCTATGCACACTGCATATATCTTATTTTGAAGTGAAGAAACAAAACGGGAACAAATACAATATTTAAAATGAAGTAAAGTTAAATCAACAAACTTACCAGTATTTCAATGGGAATAGTGTGCCAGTCAGATGCCCAGGGATATTATGCCAGTCAGAGTCCAGTAATATTATGCCATTCAGAGCCCAGTAATATTATGCCAGTCAGAGCCCAGTAATATTGTGCCAGTCAGATGCCCAGGAATATTATGCCAGTCAGATGCCCAGGAATAGTGTGCCAGTCAGATGCCCAGGAATATTATGCCATTCAGATGCCCAGGAATATTATGCCATTCAGATGCCCAGGAATAGTGTGCCATTCAGATGCCCAGGAATATTATGCCATTCAGATGCCCAGGAATATTATGCCATTCAGATGCCCAGGAATAGAGTGCCAGTCAGATGCCCAGGAATATTATGCCAGTCAGAGCCCAAGAAAATTATGCCAGTCAGAGCCCAAGAAAATTATGCCAGTCAGATGCCCAGGAATAGTGTGCCAGTCAGATGCCCAGGAATAGTGTGCCAGTCAGATGCCTAGGAATATTATGCCATTCAGATGCCCAGGAATAGTGTGCCAGTCAGAGCCCAGGAATAGTGTGCCAGTCAGATGCTCAGGAATAGTGTGCCTGTCAGATGCTCAGGAATAGTGTGCCTGTCAGATGCTCAGGAATAGTGTGCCTGTCAGATGCCCAGGAATATTATGCCATTCAGATGCCCAGAAATATTATGCCATTCAGATGCCCAGAAATATTATGCCATTCAGATGCCCAGGAATATTATGCCATTCAGATGCCCAGGAATAGTGTGCCAGTCAGATGCCCAGGAATAGTGTGCCTGTCAGATGCCCAGGAATAGTGTGCCTGTCAGATGCCCAGGAATATTATGCCATTCAGATGCCCAGGAATATTATGCCATTCAGATGCCCAGGAATAGTGTGCCAGTCAGATGCCCAGTAATATTGTGCCAGTCAGATGCCCAGGAATAGTGTGCCTGTCAGATGCCCAGAATTATTATGCCATTCAGATGCCCAGGTATAGTGTGCCAGTCAGATGCCAAGGAATATTATGCCATTCAGATGCCCAGGAATAGAGTGCCAGTAAGAGCCCAGGAATATTATGCCAGTCAGATGCCCAGGAATAGTGTGCCTCTCAGATGCCCAGGAATATTATGCCATTCATATGTCCAGGAATATTATGCCATTCAGATGCCCAGGAATAGTGTGCCAGTCAGATGCCCAGTAATAGTATGCCAGTCAGATGACCAGGAATATTATGCCAGTAAGAGCCCAGGAATATTATCCCAGTCAGATGCCCAGGAATAGAGTGCCAGTAAGAGCCCAGTAATATTATGCCAGTCAGATGCCCAGGATTATTATGCCAGTCACAGCCCAAGAAAATTATGCCAGTCAGATGCCCAGGAATATTATCCCAGTCAGATGCGCAGGAATATTATGCCATTCATATGTCCAGGAATATTATGCCATTCAGATGCCCAGGAATAGTGTGCCAGTCAGATGCCCAGTAATAGTATGCCAGTCAGATGCCCAGTAATAGTATGCCAGTCAGATGACCAGGAATATTATGCCAGTAAGATGCCCAGGAATATTATTCCATTCATATGTCCAGGAATATTATGCCATTCATATGTCCAGGAATATTATGCCATTCATATGTCCAGGAATATTATGCCATTCATATGTCCAGGAATATTATGCCATTCAGATGCCCAGGAATATTATCCCAGTCATATGCCCAGGAATATTATCCCAGTCATATGCCCAGGAATATTATGCCATTCATATGTCCAGGAATATTATGCCATTCAGATGCCCAGGAATAGTGTGCCAGTCAGATGCCCAGTAATAGTATGCCAGTCAGATGACCAGGAATATTATGCCAGTAAGAGCCCAGGAATATTATCCCAGTCAGATGCCCAGGAATATTATGCCATTCATATGTCCAGGAATATTATGCCATTCAGATGCCCAGGAATATTATGCCAGTCAGATGCCCAGGAATATTATGCCAGTCAGAGCCCAGGAATATTATCCCAGTCAGATGCCCAGGAATAGAGTGCCAGTAAGAGCCCAGTAATATTATGCCAGTCAGATGCCCAGGATTATTATGCCAGTCACAGCCCAAGAAAATTATGCCAGTCAGATGCCCAGGAATATTATGCCATTGAGATGCCCAGGAATAATATGCCATTCAGATGCCCAGGAATAGTACAGTGCTCGTTATACCTCCCTCCTCCCCCTCCTTCCCCATCACTTACCTCCAGCTGCTGTGTCCCCGGGCCGGACGTCTCGCGCAGTGTTCCCTCCTCCCTGCACGGAGGAGGGAAACAGTTACCGGGTCCGGATGTGACGAAACGTCACATCCGGTCGCGGTGATTTTTTTTTTTTTTTTTCGTTTTCCAGCAGCCGCATCTTCTGCGGCTGCAAGGAAAAAAAAAAAGGTAATCAGCGGGGAGCGGGGGGTGCCGGCAGCACCCCCCGCGGGCCGGACAAATGTGCTCGGCGGGCCGCATGTGGCCCGCGGGCCGTAGTTTGAGGACCCCTGTTATAAAGTGACAGTGTGTAAAGATGTAACTCTGTATTAGCCATGACCAGCTGAGCTCTTCTATATATTCCTATATACATTGTGCAGGGCCTGGCGAGTTTCTCCTGCTAGAAGAACAGAGTTGGCCCTGTATAATGCATTGTTATAAAGTGACAGTGTGTAAAGATGTAACTCTGCATTATCCATGGCCAGCTGAGCTCTTCTATATATTATTCTATACATTGTGCAGGGTCTGGTGAGTTTCTCCTGCTAGAAGAACAGAGTTGGTCCTGTATAATGCATTGTTATAAAGTGACAGTGTGTAAAGATGTAACTCTGCATTATCCATGGCCAGCTGAGCTCTTCTATATATTATTCTATACATTGTGCAGGGTCTGGTGAGTTTCTCCTGCTAGAAGAACAGAGTTGGTCCTGTATAATGCATTGTTATAAAGTGACAGTGTGTAAAGATGTAACTCTGCATTATCCATGGCCAGCTGAGCTCTTCTATATATTCTTCTATACATTGTGTAGGGTCTGGTGAGTTTCTCCTGCTAGAAGAACAGAGTTGGCCCTGTATAAAGTATTGTTATAAAGTGACAGTGTGTAAAGATGTAACTCTGCATTATCCATGGCCAGCTGAGCTCTCTATATATTCTTCTATACATTGTGCAGGGTCTGGTGAGTTTCTCCTGCTAGAAGAACAGAGTTGGTCCTGTATAATGTATTGTTATAAAGTGACAGTGTGTAAAGATGTAACTCTGCATTATCCATGGCCAGCTGAGCTCTCTATATATTCTTCTATACATTGTGCAGGGTCTGGTGAGTTTCTCCTGCTAGAAGAACAGAGTTGGTCCTGTATAATGCATTGTTATATAGTGACAGTGTGTAAAGATGTAACTCTGCATTATCCATGGCCAGCTGAGCTCTTCTATATATTATCTATACATTGTGCAGGGCCTGGTGAGTTTCTCCTGCTAGAAGAACAGAGTTGGCCCTGTATAATGCATTGTTATAAAGTGACAGTGTGTAAAGATATAACTCTGTATTATCCATGGCCAACTGAGCTCTTCTATATATTCTTCTATACATTGTGCAGGGTCTGGTGAGTTTCTCCTGCTAGAAGAACAGAGTTGGCCCTGTATAATGCATTGTTATAAAGTGACAGTGTGTAAAGATGTAACTCTGCATTATTCATGGCCAGCTGAACTCTTCTATATATTCTTCTATACATTGTGCAGGGCCTGGTGAGTTTCTCCTGCTAGAAGAACAGAGTTGGTCCTGTATAATGCATTGTTATAAAGTGACAGTGTGTAAAGATATAACTCTGCATTATCCATGGCCAGCTGAGCTCTTCTATATATTCCTATATACATTGTGCAGGGCCTGGCGAGTTTCTCCTGCTAGAAGAACAGAGTTGGCCCTGTATAATGCATTGTTATAAAGTGACAGTGTGTAAAGATGTAACTCTGCATTATCCATGGCCAGCTGAGCTCTTCTATATATTATCTATACATTGTGCAGGGCCTGGTGAGTTTCTCCTGCTAGAAGAACAGAGTTGGCCCTGTATAATGCATTGTTATAAAGTGACAGTGTGTAAAGATATAACTCTGTATTATCCATGGCCAGCTGAGCTCTTCTATATATTCTTCTATACATTGTGCAGGGCCTGGTGAGTTTCTCCTGCTAGAAGAACAGAGTTGGTCCTGTATAATGCATTGTTATAAAGTGACAGTGTGTAAAGATATAACTCTGCATTATCCATGGCCAGCTGAGCTCTTCTATATATTCCTATATACATTGTGCAGGGCCTGGCGAGTTTCTCCTGCTAGAAGAACAGAGTTTACCCTGTATAATGCATTGTTATAAAGTGACAGTGTGTAAAGATGTAACTCTGCATTATCCATGGCCAGCTGAGCTCTTCTATATATTCTTCTATACATTGTGCAGGGTTTGGTGAGTTTCTCCTGCTAGAAGAACAGAGTTGGCCCTGTATAATGCATTGTTATATAGTGACAGTGTGTAAAGATGTAACTCTGCATTATCCATGGCCAGCTGAGCTCTTCTATATATTCTTCTATACATTGTGCAGGGTCTGGTGAGTTTCTCCTGCTAGAAGAACAGAGTTGGCCCTGTATAATGCATTGTTATAAAGTGACAGTGTGTAAAGATGTAACTCTGCATTATCCATGGCCAGCTGAGCTCTTCTATATATTATTCTATACATTGTGCAGGGTCTGGTGAGTTTCTCCTGCTAGAAGAACAGAGTTGGTCCTGTATAATGCATTGTTATAAAGTGACAGTGTGTAAAGATGTAACTCTGCATTATCCATAGCCAGCTGAGCTCTTCTATATATTCTTCTATACATTGTGCAGGCTCTGGTGAGTTTCTCCTGCTAGAAGAACAGAGTTGGCCCTGTATAAAGTATTGTTATAAAGTGACAGTGTGTAAAGATGTAACTCTGCATTATCCATGGCCAGCTGAGCTCTCTATATATTCTTCTATACATTGTGCAGGGTCTGGTGAGTTTCTCCTGCTAGAAGAACAGAGTTGGCCCTGTATAATGTATTGTTATAAAGTGACAGTGTGTAAAGATGTAACTCTGTATTAGCCATGACCAGCTGAGCTCTTCTATATATTCCTATATACATTGTGCAGGGCCTGGCGAGTTTCTCCTGCTAGAAGAACAGAGTTGGCCCTGTATAATGCATTGTTATAAAGTGACAGTGTGTAAAGATGTAACTCTGCATTATCCATGGCCAGCTGAGCTCTTCTATATATTATTCTATACATTGTGTAGGGTCTGGTGAGTTTCTCCTGCTAGAAGAACAGAGTTGGTCCTGTATAATGTATTGTTATAAAGTGACAGTGTGTAAAGATGTAACTCTGCATTATCCATGGCCAGCTGAGCTCTTCTATATATTCTTCTATACATTGTGCAGGGTCTGGTGAGTTTCTCCTGCTAGAAGAACAGAGTTGGTCCTGTATAATGCATTGTTATATAGTGACAGTGTGTAAAGATGTAACTCTGCATTATCCATGGCCAGCTGAGCTCTTCTATATATTATATACATTGTGCAGGGCCTGGTGAGTTTCTCCTGCTAGAAGAACAGAGTTGGCCCTGTATAATGCATTGTTATAAAGTGACAGTGTGTAAAGATGTAACTCTGCATTATCCATGGCCAGCTGAGCTCTTCCATATATTATCTATACATTGTGCAGGGCCTGGTGAGTTTCTCCTGCTAGAAGAACAGAGTTGGCCCTGTATAATGCATTGTTATAAAGTGACAGTGTGTAAAGATATAACTCTGTATTATCCATGGCCAACTGAGCTCTTCTATATATTCTTCAATACATTGTGCAGGGCCTGGTGAGTTTCTCCTGCTAGAAGAACAGAGTTGGTCCTGTATAATGCATTGTTATAAAGTGACAGTGTGTAAAGATATAACTCTGCATTATCCATGGCCAGCTGAGCTCTTCTATATATTCCTATATACATTGTGCAGGGCCTGGCGAGTTTCTCCTGCTAGAAGAACAGAGTTGGCCCTGTATAATGCATTGTTATAAAGTGACAGTGTGTAAAGATGTAACTCTGCATTATCCATGGCCAGCTGAGCTCTTCTATATATTATCTATACATTGTGCAGGGCCTGGTGAGTTTCTCCTGCTAGAAGAACAGAGTTGGCCCTGTATAATGCATTGTTATAAAGTGACAGTGTGTAAAGATATAACTCTGTATTATCCATGGCCAGCTGAGCTCTTCTATATATTCTTCTATACATTGTGCAGGGCCTGGTGAGTTTCTCCTGCTAGAAGAACAGAGTTGGTCCTGTATAATGCATTGTTATAAAGTGACAGTGTGTAAAGATATAACTCTGCATTATCCATGGCCAGTTGAGCTCTTCTATATATTCCTATATACATTGTGCAGGGCCTGGCGAGTTTCTCCTGCTAGAAGAACAGAGTTGGCCCTGTATAATGCATTGTTATAAAGTGACAGTGTGTAAAGATGTAACTCTGCATTATCCATGGCCAGCTGAGCTCTTCTATATATTATCTATACATTGTGCAGGGTCTGGTGAGTTTCTCCTGCTAGAAGAACAGAGTTGGCCCTGTATAATGCATTGTTATAAAGTGACAGTGTGTAAAGATGTAACTCTGCATTATCCATGGCAAGCAGAGCTCTTCTATATATTCTTCTATACACTGTGCAGGGTCTGAAGAGTTTCTCCTGCTAGAAGAACAGAGTTGGCCCTGTATAATGCATTGTTATAAAGTGACAGTGTGTAAAGATGTAACTCTGCATTATCCATGGCCAGCTCAGCTCGTCTATATATTCTTCTATACATTGTACAGGGTCTGGTGAGTTTCTCCTGCTAGAAGAACAGAGTTGGCTCTGTATAATGCATTGTTATAAAGTGACAGTGTGTAAAGATGTAACTCTGCATTATCCATGGCCAGCTGAGCTCTTCTATATATTCTTCTATACATTGTGCAGGGTCTGGTGAGTTTCTCCTGCTAGAAGAACAGAGTTGGCCCTGTATAATGCATTGTTATAAAGTGACAGTGTGTAAAGATGTAACTCTGCATTATCCATGGCCAGCTGAGCTCTTCTATATATTATTCTATACATTGTGCAGGGTCTGGTGAGTTTCTCCTGCTAGAAGAACAGAGTTGGCCCTGTATAATGCATTGTTATAAAGTGACAGTGTGTAAAGATATAACTCTGTATTATCCATGGCCAGCTGAGCTCTTCTATATATTCTTCTATACACTGTGCAGGGTCTGAAGAGTTTCTCCTGCTAGAAGAACAGAGTTGGCCCTGTATAATGCATTGTTATAAAGTGACAGTGTGTAAAGATGTAACTCTGCATTATCCATGGCCAGCTGAGCTCTTCTATATATTCTATACATTGTGCAGGGTCTGGTGAGTTTCTCCTGCTAGAAGAACAGAGTTGGCCCTGGATAATGCATTGTTATAAAGTGACAGTGTGTAAAGATGTAACTCTGCATTATCCATGGCCAGCTGAGCTCTTCTATATATTCTATACATTGTGCAGGGTCTGGTGAGTTTCTCCTGCTAGAAGAACAGAGTTGGCCCTGTATAATGCATTGTTATAAAGTGACAGTGTGTAAAGATGTAACTCTGCATTATCCATGGCCAGCTGAGCTCTTCTATATATTCTTCTATACATTGTGCAGGGTCTGGTGAGTTTCTCCTGTTAGAAGAACAGAGTTGGTCCTGTATAATGCATTGTTATAAAGTGACAGTGTGTAAAGATGTAACTCTGCATTATCCATGGCCAGCTGAACTCTTCTATATATTCTTCTATACACTGTGCAGGGTCTGGTGAGTTTCTCCTGCTAGAAGAACAGAGTTGGTCCTGTATAATGCATTGTTATAAAGTGACAGTGTGTAAAGATGTAACTCTGCATTATCCATGGCCAGCTGAGCTCTTCTATATATTCTTCTATACATTGTGCAGGGTTTGGTGAGTTTCTCCTGAGATGTAACTCTGCATTATAAGCAGGAGAAACACACCAGGCCCTGCTCCATGTATAGTTATTGCCATTATTTGCTTTCTTGTTAGATAACGCGTGTTATAAATCCCGTCCATTCACTCACCGTCTTCGTTTATCAGCAGGTGGATTGATTTCAGCGGCTGATCGTCCGCGGTGAGACAGGTGTATCTGCCGGCACACGGCTGACTCAAGTCATCCAGCTCCAGGGTCTGGTCCTGTAGGGACTGGCTCAGACAGTCTTCTGATGGGACTTTCCACTTCACGGTTTGGGTGTTGAAGTCACAGTGCAGAGTGTAGGGCTCACTGTCTGGAACAACTACATCTAATAAGAAGAGCAAGTTATTATATAGAACACAAAGTATAGAGCTGATATACGTACAGTGAGGGAAAAAGGCATTTGATCCCCTGCTGATTCTATGGACGGGATGGGCTGCACCTCAATGATGAGGGGGCTGCAGTATCGGGGGGAGGATGGCTAGAGGGTTAGATGAGCTTTTAAACTAAGCTCTGGGGGGGGGGGAGGGTCAAGATCAAAGGTGTGCATGACGTAACTGGAACTGATGTGGAGACACTGTGGGCATGGACATCCGCAGAAATTTTTTCGGGGGGGGGGGGGGGCATAATTTTACCGTCATCCTTTCTGCGCCGCGCCTCTTTTTGACAAGTTGTTATGAAGTGGAGGAGCTTTGTCATTATCAGTGAAGGCATGCAAAGGGTTGATAAAGCCTGCACCAGATACAGATCCACAGCACCAGATATAAACCAACCACACTAGATATAGCCACTGCACCAAATATACATCCACAGCACCAGATATAAACCAACCACACTAGATATAGCCTCACTGCACCAAATATACATCCACAGCACCAGATATAAACCAACCACACTAGATATAGCCTCACTGCACCAAATATACATCCACAGCACCAGATATAAACCAACCACACTAGATATAGCCTCACTGCACCAAATATAGATCCACAGCACCAGATATAAACCAACCACACTAGATATAGCCACTGCACCAAATATAGATCCACAACACCAGATATAAACCAACCACACTAGATATAGCCACTGCACCAAATATAGATCCACAGCACCAGATATAAACCAACCACACTAGATATAGTCTCACTGCACCAAATATAGATCCACAGCACCAGATATAAACCAACCACACTAGATATAGCCACTGCACCAAATATACATCCACAGCACCAGATATAAACCAACCACACTAGATATAGCCTCACTGCACCAAATATAGATCCACAGCACCAGATATAGACCAACCACACTAGATATAGCCACTGCACCAAATATAGATCCACAGCACCAGATATAAACCAACCACACTAGATATAGCCACTGCACCAAATATAGATCCACAGCACCAGATATAAACCAACCACACTAGATATAGCCTCACTGCACCAAATATAGATCCACAGCACCAGATATAAACCAACCACACTAGATATAGTCTCACTGCACCAAATATAGATCCACTGTGCCAGATATAGACCAACCACACTAGATATAGCCTCACTGCACTAAATATAGATCCACAGCACCAGATATAAACCAACCACACTAGATATAGTCTCACTGCACCAAATATAGATCCACTGTGCCAGATATAAACCAACCACACTAGATATAGTCTCACTGCACCAAATATAGATCCACAGCACCAGATATAAACCAACCACACTAGATATAGTCTCACTGCACCAAATATAGATCCACTGTGCCAGATATAAACCAACCACACTAGATATAGTCTCACTGCACCAAATATAGATCCACTGTGCCAGATATAAACCAACCACACTAGATATAGCCTCACTGCACCAAATATAGATCCACAGCACCAGATATAAACCAACCACACTAGATATAGTCTCACTGCACCAAATATAGATCCACAGCACCAGATATAAACCAACCACACTAGATATAGCCTCACTGCACCAAATATAGATCCACAGCACCAGATATAAACCAACCACACTAGATATAGCCACTGCACCAAATATAGATCCACAGCACCAGATATAAACCAACCACACTAGATATAGCCTCACTGCACCAAATATAGATCCACAGCACCAGATATAAACCAACCACACTAGATATAGCCTCACTGCACCAGATATAGACCCACAGCACCAGATATAAACCAACCACACTAGGTATAACCTCACTGCACCAAATATAGATCCACAGCACCAGATATAAACCAACCACACTAGATATAGCCTCACTGCACCAGATATAAACCAACCACACTAGATATAGCCTCACTGCACCAGATATAAACCAACCACACTAGATATAGTCTCACTGCACCAAATATAGATCCACTGTGCCAGATATAGACCAACCACACTAGATATAGTCTCACTGCACCAAATATAGATCCACTGTGCCAGATATAGACCCACAACACCAGATATTAACCCACAGTACCAGCTAAAAACCCATGACACAAGATATAAACCACAGCACCAGATAAATATCCAGAGCTCTAGCTGAAACTCCACAGCACCAGATACAACAACATAGCAAAGATATAACCCCATAGCACCAGATACAACACTATAGCACACAATATAACCCCACAGCACCAGATACAACACTATAGCACACAATATAACCCAACAGCACCAGATACAACACTATAGCACACAATATAACCCAACAGCACCAGATACAACACTATAGCACACAATATAACCTCACAGCACCAGATACAACACTATAGCACACAATATAACCCCACAGTACCAGATACAACACTATAGCACACAATATAACCCTACAGCACCAGATACAACACTATAGCACACAATATAACCCCATAGCACCAGACACAACACTATAGCACACAATATAACCCCACAGCACCAGATACAACACTATAGCACACAATATAACTCCACAGCACCAGATACAACACTATAGCACACAATGTAACCCAACAGCACCAGACACAACAGTATAGCACACAATATAACCCAACAGCACCAGACACAACACTATAGCACACAATATAACCCCTCAGCACCAGATACAATACTATAGCACACAATATAACCCCACAGCACAAGATACAACACTATAGCACACAATATCAGCATACAGCAACAGATACAACACTATAGCACACAATATAACCCCACAGCACCAGATACAACACTATAGCGCACAATATAACCTCTCAGCACCAGATACAACACTATAGCACACAATATAACCCCACAGTACCAGATACAACACTATAGCACACAATATAACCCCACAGCACCAGATACAACACTATAGCGCACAATATAACCTCTCAGCACCAGATACAACACTATAGCACACAATATAACCCCACAGTACCAGATACAACACTATAGCACACAATATAACCCCACAGCACCAGATACAACACTATAGCACACAATAAAACCCCACAGCACCAGATACAACACTATAGCACACAATATAACCCCACAGTACCAGATACAACACTATAGCACACAGTATAACCCAACAGTACCAGATACAACACTATAGCACACAATATAACCCCACAGTACCAGACACAACGCTATAGCACACAATATAACCCCACAGCTCCAGATACAACACTATAGCACACAATATAACCCCTCAGCACCAGACACAACACTATAGCACACAATATAACCCCACAGCACCAGATACAACACTATAGCACACAATATAACCCAACAGCACCAGACACAACACTATAGCACACAATATAACCCCATAGCACCAGACACAACACTATAGCACACAATATAACCCCTCAGCACCAGACACAACACTATAGCACACAATATAACCCCACAGCACCAGATACAACACTATAGCACACAATATAACCCCACAGTACCAGATACAACACTATAGCACACAATATAACTCCACAGTACCAGATACAACACTATAGCACACAATATAACCCCACAGCACCAGATACAACACTATAGCACACAATATAACCCAACAGCACCAGACACAACACTATAGCACACAATATAACCCCATAGCACCAGACACAACACTATAGCACACAATATAACCCCTCAGCACCAGACACAACACTATAGCACACAATATAACCCCACAGCACCAGATACAACACTATAGCACACAATATAACTCCACAGTACCAGATACAACACTATAGCACACAATATAACTCCACAGCACCAGACACAACACTATAGCACACATTATAACCCCACAGCACCAGATACAACACTATAGCACACAATATAAACACAAAGCAACAGATACAACACTATAGCACACAATATAACCCAACAGCACAAGACACAACACTATAGCACACAATATAACCCCATAGCACCAGACACAACACTATAGCACACAATATAACCCCTCAGCACCAGACACAACACTATAGCACACAATATAACCCCACAGCACCAGATACAACACTATAGCACACAATATAACTCCACAGTACCAGATACAACACTATAGCACACAATATAACCCCACAGCACCAGATACAACACTATAGCACACAATATAACCCAACAGCACCAGACACAACACTATAGCACACAATATAACCTCTCAGCACCAGACACAACACTATAGCACACAATATAACCCCATAGCACCAGACACAACACTATAGCACACAATATAACCTCACAGCACCAGATACAACACTATAGCACACAATATAACCCCACAGTACCAGATACAACACTATAGCACACAATATAACCCCATAGCACCAGATACAACACTATAGCACACAATATAACCCAACAGCACCAGATACAACACTATAGCACACAATATAACCCCTCAGCACCAGACACAACACTATAGCACACAATATAACCCCTCAGCACCAGACACAACACTATAGCACACAATATAACCCCTCAGCACCAGACACAACACTATAGCACACAATATAACCCAACAGCAACAGATACAACACTATAGCACACAATATAACTCCACAGCACCAGATACAACACTATAGCACACAATGTAACCCAACAGCACCAGATACAACACTATAGCACACAATATAACCCCTCAGCACCAGATACAACACTATAGCACACAATATAACCCCACAGCACCAGATACAACACTATAGCACACAATATAACCCCACAGTACCAGATACAACACTATAGCACACAGTATAACCCAACAGTACCAGATACAACACTATAGCACACAATATAACCCCACAGTACCAGACACAACGCTATAGCACACAATATAACCCCACAGCACCAGATACAACACTATAGCACACAATATAACCCCTCAGCACCAGACACAACACTATAGCACACAATATAACCCCACAGCACCAGATACAACACTATAGCACACAATATAACCCAACAGCACCAGACACAACACTATAGCACACAATATAACCCCATAGCACCAGACACAACACTATAGCACACAATATAACCCCTCAGCACCAGACACAACACTATAGCACACAATATAACCCCACAGCACCAGATACAACACTATAGCACACAATATAACCCCACAGTACCAGATACAACACTATAGCACACAATATAACTCCACAGTACCAGATACAACACTATAGCACACAATATAACCCCACAGCACCAGATACAACACTATAGCACACAATATAACCCAACAGCACCAGACACAACACTATAGCACACAATATAACCCCATAGCACCAGACACAACACTATAGCACACAATATAACCCCTCAGCACCAGACACAACACTATAGCACACAATATAACCCCACAGCACCAGATACAACACTATAGCACACAATATAACTCCACAGTACCAGATACAACACTATAGCACACAATATAACTCCACAGCACCAGACACAACACTATAGCACACATTATAACCCCACAGCACCAGATACAACACTATAGCACACAATATAAACACAAAGCAACAGATACAACACTATAGCACACAATATAACCCAACAGCACAAGACACAACACTATAGCACACAATATAACCCCATAGCACCAGACACAACACTATAGCACACAATATAACCCCTCAGCACCAGACACAACACTATAGCACACAATATAACCCCACAGCACCAGATACAACACTATAGCACACAATATAACTCCACAGTACCAGATACAACACTATAGCACACAATATAACCCCACAGCACCAGATACAACACTATAGCACACAATATAACCTCTCAGCACCAGATACAACACTATAGCACACAATATAACCCCTCAGCACCAGACACAACACTATAGCACACAATATAACCCCATAGCACCAGACACAACACTATAGCACACAATATAACCCCTCAGCACCAGACACAACACTATAGCACACAATATAACCCCACAGCACCAGATACAACACTATAGCACACAATATAACTCCACAGCACCAGATACAACACTATAGCACACAATATAACTCCACAGTACCAGATACAACACTATAGCACACAATATAACCCCACAGCACCAGATACAACACTATAGCACACAATATAACCCCATAGCACCAGACACAACACTATAGCACACAATATAACCCCTCAGCACCAGACACAACACTATAGCACACAATATAACCCCACAGCACCAGATACAACACTATAGCACACAATATAACTCCACAGTACCAGATACAACACTATAGCACACAATATAACCCCACAGTACCAGATACAACACTATAGCACACAATATAACCCAACAGCACCAGACACAACACTATAGCACACAATATAACCTCTCAGCACCAGACACAACACTATAGCACACAATATAACCCCATAGCACCAGACACAACACTATAGCACACAATATAACCTCACAGCACCAGATACAACACTATAGCACACAATGTAACCCAACAGCACCAGACACAACACTATAGCACACAATATAACCCCACAGTACCAGATACAACACTATAGCACACAATATAACCCCATAGCACCAGATACAACACTATAGCACACAATATAACCCAACAGCACCAGATACAACACTATAGCACACAATATAACCCAACAGCACCAGATACAACACTATAGATCACAATATAACCTCTCAGCACCAGATACAACACTATAGCACACAATATAACCCAACAGCAACAGATACAACACTATAGCACACAATATAACCTCTCAGCACCAGATACAACACTATAGATCACAATATAACCTCTCAGCACCAGATACAACACTATAGCACACAATATAACCCCATAGCACCAGATACAACACTATAGCACACAATATAACTCCACAGTACCAGATACAACACTATAGCACACATTATAACCCCACAGCACCAGATACAACACTATAGCACACAATATAACCCCACAGCACCAGACACAACACTATAGCACACAATATAACCTCTCAGCACCAGATACAACACTATAGCACACAGTATAACCCAACAGTACCAGATACAACACTATAGCACACAATATAACCCCACAGCACCAGATACAACACTATAGCACACAATATAACCCCACAGCACCAGATACAACACTATAGCACACAATATAACCCCACAGCACCAGACACAACACTATAGCACACAATATAACCCCTCAGCACCAGATACAACACTATAGCACACAATATAACCCCACAGCACCAGACACAACACTATAGCACACAATATAAACACAAAGCAACAGATACAACACTATAGCACACAATATAACCCCACAGCACCAGATACAACACTATAGCACACAATATAACCCCACAGCAACAGATACAACACTATAGCACACAATATAACCCCACAGCACCAGACACAACACTATAGCACACAATATAACCTCTCAGCACCAGATACAACACTATAGCACACAGTATAACCCAACAGTACCAGATACAACACTATAGCACACAATATAACCCCACAGCACCAGATACAACACTATAGCACACAATATAACCCCACAGCACCAGATACAACACTATAGCACACAATATAACCCCACAGCACCAGACACAACACTATAGCACACAATATAACCCCTCAGCACCAGATACAACACTATAGCACACAATATAACCCCTCAGCACCAGATACAACACTATAGCACACAATATAACCCCACAGCACCAGACACAACACTATAGCACACAATATAACCTCACAGCACCAGATACAACACTATAGCACACAGTATAACCCAACAGTACCAGATACAACACTATAGCACACAATATAACCCCACAGCACCAGACACAACACTATAGCACACAATATAAACACAAAGCAACAGATTCCCTAAACACACAAATTCCTAAATCCATGACATTTCTTTCTCTTTCCCCCTCTTCTATATGTTTTATTCCTCCATGTTTGCCATCTCTTTCCCCATCATTTTATGTGTTTTATTCCCCCATGTCAGTGACCTCTTTTCATCCTCTATTATCTTTTCTGCCCCATGTCATCCCATTTTGTTTGCAATCTGCCTCCATCTATCACATCACTTTATCCTCCATTATCTTTTCTTGTCACCATGTTGATGTGAGCAGAGCCTGGTCAGAGGAGCTGCTCAGACTGGACAAATGGAGACCTCAGGGGAATGGCAGGGACCTCCCTGGATTTACCCCACTCTGCCATGTACCTTAAAGCATTATAAGCTCTTCCCACCTGTTACAGGGGCTCAGCTATGGTCTCTGAGTATCTTCCCCTGCAGGTTCTCTTCTGTCAGCCATGCTGCCACATGGAGGGGCTATAACTTCATATCCCCGGGCACCCCTGTCATTGGCTCTCCATGCAGCATGACTGACAGCTGCAGAGACCTGCACCAATGTGGATAGGAGACCAGTATTACAGCAAGCAGAGTTGCAGAGAGCAACAGCTTTGGGTGTCACCTCCTACCCCAGCAACTGGTGTGCAGTCCCCTAGGGACAACTAGAGGCTACATACTGAGAAAAAAACAATAATAATAAAAAAAAAAAAAATTAAATTTGTTTTTTTTTTTTTTAGGGGAAATGCAAATATCCAGGGGGGGCAAGCGCCCCCCCTTGCCCCCCGCTGCGGACGCCCATGACTGTGGGTGGAGATTAGCTTAGACGCTAAAAAGAATCGCACATTACTTGTAGGTGTATGCTACAAGCCACCAAATATTAGCATTGATGGAGAAGATCAGCTTTTATTACAAATTGAAAAGGCTGCAAATCTGATTGAAGTTCTAATAAAGGGAGATTTTAATTACCCAGATATAGATTGGAAGTGTGGCACAACTAGTTCAGCTAGGGGCAGCAAGTTTCTGGACCTGCTTAATAACAAATTTATGGCACAATTAGTAGACACCCCAACTAGAATGGATGCCTGTCTGGATTTGGTAATAACAAACAATGAGCAGCTTATCTCAAACATCCAAATAAGAGAACACTTGGGGAATAGTGACCATAATATGGTCTCATTTGAGATTAATGCAAAAAAGCAAATTGGTAAATACGCCACCAAAACACTTAATTTTAGAAGGGCCAACTTTGGTGGACTAAGGGCATCGATTGAACATTTAGACTGGGAACGATTGTTTTCTGGACTAAACACAGAAGACAAGTGGAATCAGGGCCGGCCTAAGTGTTCCGGCGCCCTGTGCGGGATTTCCACATGGCGCCCCCCCCCCCCCCATGTATGTATCTCTCTCCCTTCCAATGTTTGTCCCTTTCCTCTTCATTGCCCTGTCTGTCTCTCCCTAACTCCCCCATACCTGTTCTCTCTCTCCCTCTGTTCTGTCTCTCTCCTCCCCTTCCTCTGTTCTGTCTCTCCCCCCTCCCCCTGCATTAAGCAAGCTCAAGGCTTAATGCAGGCTCCCCATGCTTAATGCAGGCTCCCCATGCTTAATGCAGGCTCTCCATGCTTAATACAGGCTCCATGCTTAATGCAGGCTCCCCATGCTTAATGCAGGCTCCATGCTTAATGCAGGCTCCCCATGCTTAATGCAGGCTCCCCATGCTTAATACAGGCTCCATGCTTAATGCAGGCTCCATGCTTAATGCAGGCTCCATGCTTAATGCAGGCTCCATGCTTAATGCAGGCTCCATGCCTAATGCAGGCTCCATGCTTAATGCAGGCTCCATGCTTAATGCAGGCTCCCCGTGCTTAATGCAAGCTCCATGCTTAATGCAGGCTCCATGCTTAATGCAGGCTCCATGCTTAATGCAGGCTCCCCATGCTTAATGCAGGCTCCCCATGCTTAATGCAGGCTCCCCATGCTTAATGCAGGCTCCCCATGCTTAATGCAGGCTCCATGCTTAATGCAGGCTCCATGCTTAATGCAGGCTCTCCATGCTTAATGCAGGCTCCATGCTTAATGCAAGCTCCATGCTTAATGCAGGCTCCCCATGCTTAATGCAGGCTCCCCATGCTTAATGCAGGCTCCATGCTTAATGCAGGCTCCATGCTTAATGCAGGCTCTCCATGCTTAATGCAGGCTCCATGCTTAATGCAGGCTCTCCATGCTTAATGCAGGCTCCCCGTGCTTAATGCAGGCTCCCCGTGCTTAATGCAGGCCCCATGCTTAATGCCGGCTCCCCATGCTTAATGCAGGCTCTCCGTGCTTAATGCAGGCTCCCCATGCTTAGTGCAGGCTCCAGGCTTAATGCAGGCTCCCCATGATTAATGCAGGCTCCATGCCTAATGCAGGCTCCAGGCTTAATGCAGGCTCCCCATGCTTAATGCAGGCTCCCCGTGCTTAATGCAGGCTCCCCATGCTTAATGCAGGCTCACCATGCTTAATGCAGGCTCCATGCTTAATGCAGGCTCCCCATGCTTAATGCAGGCTCCATGCTTAATGCAGGCTCCATGCCTAATGCAGGCTCCATGCTTAATGCAGGCTCCATGCTTAATGCAGGCTCCCCGTGCTTAATGCAAGCTCCATGCTTAATGCAGGCTCTCCATGCTTAATGCAGGCTCCATGCTTAATGCAGGCTCCCCATGCTTAATGCAGGCTCCCCATGCTTAATGCAGGCTCCCCATGCTTAATGCAGGCTCTCCATGCTTAATGCAGGCTCCCCATGCTTAATGCAGGCTCTCCATACTTAATGCAGGCTCCCCATGCTTAATGCAGGCTCCATGCTTAATGCAGGCTCCATGCTTAATGCAGGCTCCATGCTTAATGCAGGCTCTCCATGCTTAATGCAGGCTCTCCATGCTTAATGCAGGCTCCATGCTTAATGCAGGCTCCCCGTGCTTAATGCAGGCTCCCCATGCTTAATGCAGGCTCCATGCTTAATGCAGGCTCCCCATGCTTAGTGCAGGCTCCATGCTTAATGCAGGCTCCCCATGCTTAATGCAGGCTCTCCATGCTTAATGCAGGCTCCCCATACTTAATGCAGGCTCCATGCTTAATGCAGGCTCCATGCTTAATGCAGGCTCCATGCCTAATGCAGGCTCCATGCTTAATGCAGGCTCTCCATGCTTAATGCAGGCTCCCCGTGCTTAATGCAGGCTCCATGCTTAATGCAGGCTCCATGCTTAATGCAGGCTCTCCGTGCTTAATGCAGGCTCCATGCTTAATGCAGGCTCTCCGTGCTTAATGCAGGCTCCCCATGCTTAATGCAGGCTCCCCGTGCTTAATGCAGGCTCCCCATGCTTAATGCAGGCTCCCCATGCTTAATGCAGGCTCCCCATGCTTAATGCAGGCTCCATGCTTAATGCAGGCTCCCCATGCTTAATGCAGGCTCCATGCTTAATGCAGGCTCCATGCTTAATGCAGGCTTCCCATGCTTAATGCAGGCTCCATGCTTAATGCAGGCTCCATGCTTAATGCAGGCTCCATGCTTAATGCAGGCTCCCCATGCTTAATGCAGGCTCCATGCTTAATGCAAGCTCCCCATGCTTAATGCAGGCTCCATGCTTAATGCAGGCTCCCCATGCTTAATGCAGGCTCCATGCTTAATGCAGGCTCCCCATGCTTAATGCAGGCTCCATGCTTAATGCAGGCTCCATGCTTAATGCAGGCTCCATGCTTAATGCAGGCTCCCATGCTTAATGCAAGCTCCAGGCTTAATGCAGGCTCCAGGCTTAATGCAGGCTCCCCATGCTTAATGCAGGCTCCATGCTTAATGCAGGCTCCATGCTTAATGCAAGCTCCAGGCTTAATGCAGGCTCCCCATGCTTAATGCAGGCTCCAGGCTTAATGCAGGCTCCATGCTTAATGCAGGCTCCATGCCTAATGCAGGCTCCATGCTTAATGCAGACTCCCCATGCTTAATGCAGGCTCTCCATGCTTAATGCAGGCTTCCCATGCTTAATGCAGGCTCCCCGTGCTTAATGCAGGCTCCATGCTTAATGCAGGCTCCATGCTTAATGCAGGCTCCCCATGCTTAATGCAGGCTCCATGCTTAATGCAGGCTCCCCAGGCTTAATGCAGGCTCCCCATGCTTAATGCAGGCTTCCCATGCTTAATGCAGGCTCCCCATGCTTAATGCAGGCTCCCCATGCTTAATGCAGGCTCCATGCTTAATGCAGGCTTCCCATGCTTAATGCAGGCTCCATGCTTAATGCAGGCTCCATGCTTAATGCAGGCTCCAGGCTTAATGCAGGCTCCATGCCTAATGCAGGCTCCCCATGCTTAATGCAGGCTCCCCGTGCTTAATGCAGGCTCCCCATGCTTAATGCAGGCTCCCCGTGCTTAATGCAGGCTCCCCATGCTTAATGCAGGCTCCATGCTTAATGCAGGCTCCCCATGCTTAATGCAGGCTCCATGCTTAATGCAGGCTCCCCATGCTTAATGCAGGCTCCATGCTTAATGCAGGCTCCATGCTTAATGCAGGCTCCCATGCTTAATGCAAGCTCCAGGCTTAATGCAGGCTCCAGGCTTAATGCAGGCTCCCCATGCTTAATGCAGGCTCCATGCTTAATGCAGGCTCCATGCTTAATGCAAGCTCCAGGCTTAATGCAGGCTCCCCATGCTTAATGCAGGCTCCAGGCTTAATGCAGGCTCCATGCTTAATGCAGGCTCCATGCCTAATGCAGGCTCCATGCTTAATGCAGACTCCCCATGCTTAATGCAGGCTCTCCATGCTTAATGCAGGCTTCCCATGCTTAATGCAGGCTCCCCGTGCTTAATGCAGGCTCCATGCTTAATGCAGGCTCCATGCTTAATGCAGGCTCCCCATGCTTAATGCAGGCTCCATGCTTAATGCAGGCTCCCCAGGCTTAATGCAGGCTCCCCATGCTTAATGCAGGCTTCCCATGCTTAATGCAGGCTCCCCATGCTTAATGCAGGCTCCCCATGCTTAATGCAGGCTCCATGCTTAATGCAGGCTCCCCATGCTTAATGCAGGCTCCATGCTTAGTGCAGGCTCCATGCTTAATGCAGGCTCCATGCTTAATGCAGGCTCCCCATGCTTAATGCAGGCTCCATGCTTAGTGCAGGCTCCATGCTTAATGCAGGCTCCATGCTTAATGCAGGCTCCATGCTTAATGCAGGCTCCATGCTTAATGCAGGCTCCCCATGCTTAATGCAGGCTCCCCATGCTTAATGCAGGCTCCCCATGCTTAATGCAGGCTCCATGCTTAATGCAGGCTCCCCATGCTTAATGCAGGCTCCATGCTTAGTGCAGGCTCCATGCTTAATGCAGGCTCCATGCTTAATGCAGGCTCCCCATGCTTAATGCAGGCTCCATGCTTAGTGCAGGCTCCATGCTTAATGCAGGCTCCATGCTTAATGCAGGCTCCATGCTTAATGCAGGCTCCATGCTTAAAGCAGGCATGGGGAGCCGAGCAGCACTTTCTGATGCTGCCAGTGGCTCCCCGTGAAGCAGACGCTGCTCTGCTTCACAGGGTGGGGGCGGAGCTACAACGCTGAGCCGGTTAGCTCCGCCCCCTCCCTGGATCCACCAGAGCATGCCGAGCAGAGGGCTGGTGAGGGGGGATCTTTTGATCTCCCCCATCCAGTGCCTCTACCGGCTTTTTTTTTTCTTTGGGCGGGAGGGCGCCCCCTGGGGTGTTGCGCCCTGTGCGCTCGCACAGGTCGCACACCCCTAAGGCCGGCCCTGAGTGGAATGCCTTTAAGCACACATTACAAAAGTACACATCCCAATTTATACCTTTGGGAAACAAATACAAAAGACACAAATCATAACCAATGTGGCTTACCGGTAACGTGAAACAGGAAGTACAAAACAAGAAAATGGCATTCAAACATTATAAAAACACGGGATCAGCATTATCATTTATAGAGTACAAAGAGGCCAACAAAGCCTGCAAAAAGGCAATTAAAATAGCTAAATTGGAAAACGAGAAAAGGATTGCTAAGGAGAGTAAAACTAACCCCAAAATGTTTTATAAATATATAAATGGAAAAAAGCTAAAGAGGGAAAATGTTGGGCCCTTGTAATCCCAAATGGGAAATTTGGTAAGTGAGGACAGAGAAAAAGCAGACATTTTAAATACTTTGTTTTTCTTCTGTTTATACTAAGGAAGAACAGATGGATGAGCCCCTGCTACAGGAAGTTATGGGACATTCGCCGCAAACATGGGATTGGCTGACACAGGAAAAAGTGTTTATGCAATTAAACTCTGTTAAGATAGACAAGACCCCAGGGCCAGATGGTATACACCCAAGGGTCCTTAGAGAGTTAAGCATAATTCTGGCCAGACCAATATTTATGATCTTTTAGTCAGTAAAATATAGATCTAGGTGGCAGATGATGTGATCTATTTGGATTTTGCTAAAGCATTTGATACAGTTCCACACAAAAGGTAACTCTACAAATTGAGAGAAATAGGTTTGGGGGCAAATGTATGTATTTGGATTGAAAATTGGCTAAAAGATAGAATGCAGAGGGTTGTTGTAAATGGAAAAACCTCAAATTGGACCAGGGTATTAAGCGGAGTACCTCAGGGGTCTGTTTTGGGACCTCTTCTTTTTAATATGTTTAATAATGATCTCCCACGTTGTGCTGAAAGCCATGTCTCAGTGTTTGCTGATGACACTAAATTAGGTAAGGTCATAAAGACTAATCTTTATGTTTGTTCTTTACAGGAAGATTTGGACAGAGTGGGGGACTGGGCAAGAAAGTTGCAAATGAGGTTCAATATAGACAAATGTAAAGTAATACATTATGGAAAAAATAATAACAAAGCAACATATAAGTTAAATGGTATTTCCCTGGGAAAAACTACTAACGAAAAGGATTTAGGAATCATTGTAGATAACAAACTTGGCAACAGTGCCCAATGCCAGTCAGCAGCTGCAAGGGCCAATAAGATATTGGCATGTATAAAACGAGGTATAGATTCACGGGAGGAGGACATCATCTTGCCTCTTTACAAATCAATGGTAAGACCTCACCTTGAATATGCAGTACAGTTCTGGGCACCAGTCCTTAAAAAGGATATTAAGGAACTAGAAAAAGTGCAAAGGAGAGCTACAAAATTAATAAGGGGATTGGAGGATCTAAGTTAGGAAGAGAGACTTAAAAAAAATGCATTTATATATGTTTGAAAAAAGGCATCTCAGAGGGGATATGATAACATTATATAAATATGTGCAGGGCCAATATAAGGAGCTCTCCAGGGACCTGTTCATTAACAGAAAGGTACAAAGAACAAGAGGTCACCCCCTGAGACTGGAAGAGCAAAGATTTCATAGACAGCAAAGGAAGGGATTCTTTACAGTAAGGACAATAAAGTTATGGAACTCACTGCCAAGAGAGGTAGTGCTATCAACCACAATAGATGCATTTACACATGGTCTGCAGAACATACAGGGCTATTAATAATAGAATGAGCATTAATAATAGAGCTTATTGATCCAAGGAGAAATCTGATTGCCTCTTGGAGTCAAGAAGGAATTTCCCCCCCTGGGAGGCAAAATTCAAAATAGCTTCCTTAGGGGTTTTTGCTTCTTTTGTATCAAAAGCTGGAATGATAGGTAGAAGGGTTGAACTTGATGGACGTGTGTCTTTTTTCAACCTAAATTACTGTTTCAAACGCATGTCAAAAACCTATAAATTGATTTGCATGTCAGTGAGTGAAACACGTATTGAGATTAGGAGCACTATCTTAAAGGGAGTGCTCCTAATCTCAGCCCGTTACCTGTATAAAAGACACCTGTCCACAGAAGCAATCAATCAGATTCGAAACTCACCACCATGGCCAAGACCAAAGAGCTGTCCAAGGATGTCAGGGACAAGATTGTAGACCTACACTTTTTGACATGCGTTTTTCTGGACTTTTTTGGGTTATTCTGTCTCTCACTGTTAAAATACACCTACCGTTAACATTATATACTGATCATTTCTTTGTCAGTGGGCAAACGTTCAAAGTCAGCAGGGGATCAAATACTTTTCCCCCTCGTTGTATGATGCGTGAGATTTAGAGGTGATATATAGAAACAGAAACATAGAATGTGTCGGCAGATAAGAACCATTCGGTCCATCTAGTCTGCACAATTTTTCTAAATACTTTAAAGTAATACTTTCATTAGTCCCTGACCTTATCTTATATCTAGGATAGCCTTATACCTATCCCATGCATGCTTAAACTCCTTCACTGTATTAACCTCTACCACTTCTACTGGAAGACTATTCCATACATCCACTACCCTCTCAGTAATGTAATACTTTCATTAGTCCCTGGCCTTATCTTATATCTAGGATAGCCTTATACCTATCCCACGCATGCTTAAACTCCTTCACTGTATTAACCTCTACCACTTCTACTGGAAGACTATTCCATACATCCACTACCTTCTCAGTAATGTAATACTTTCATTAGTCCCTGGCCTTATCTTATATCTAGGATAGTCTTATACCTATCCCATGCATGCTTAAACTCCTTCACTGTATTAACCTCTACCACTTCTACTGGAAGACTATTCCATGCATCCACTACCCTCTCAGTAAAGTAATACTTCCTGATATTACTTTTAAATCGTTGCCTCTCTAATTTAAGACTATGTCCTCTAGTTGTGGTAGTTTTTCTTCTTTTACATATACTCTCCTCCATTACTGTGTTGATTCCCTTTATGTATTTAAATGTTTCTATCATATCCCCCCTGTTACGTCTTTCCTCCAAGCTATACATGTTAAGATGCTTTAACCTTTCCTGGTAAGTTCTATCCTTCAACCCATGAACCAGTTTAGTAGCCCTTCTCTGAACTCTCTCCAATGTATCAATTTCCTTCTGGAGATACGGTCTCCAGTACTGCGTACAATACTCCAAGTGAGGTCTCACCAGCGCTCTGTACAATACTCCAAGTGAGGTCTCACCAGCGCTCTGTACAATACTCCAAGTGAGGTCTCACCAGCACTCTGTACAATACTCCAAGTGAGGTCTTACCAGCGCTCTGTACAATACTCCAAGTGAGGTCTCACCAGTGCTCTGTACAATACTCCAAGTGAGGTCTCACCAGTGCTCTGTACAATACTCCAAGTGAGGTCTCACCAGTGCTCTGTACAATACTCCAAGGGAGGTCTCACCACGCTCTGTACAATACTCCAAGTGAGGTCTCACCACGCTCTGTACAATACTCCAAGTGAGGTCTCACCAGCGCTCTGTACAATACTCCAAGTGAGATCTCACCAGCGCTCTGTACAATACTCCAAGTGAGGTCTTACCAGCGCTCTGTACAATACTCCAAGTGAGGTCTCACCAGCGCTCTGTACAATACTCCAAGTGAGGTCTCACCACGCTCTGTACAATACTCCAAGTGAGGTCTCACCAGCGCTCTGTACAATACTCCAAGTGAGGTCTCACCAGTGCTCTGTACAATACTCCAAGTGAGGTCTCACCACGCTCTGTACAATACTCCAAGTGAGGTCTCACCAGTGCTGTGTATAGTACTCCAAGTGAGGTCTCACCAGTGCTCTGTACAATGGCATGAGCACTTCCCTCTTCCTACTGCTAATACCTCTCCCTATACAACCAAGCATTCTGCTAATACCTCTCCCTATACAACCAAGCATTCTGCTAATACCTCTCCCTATGTAACCAAGCATTCTGCTAATACCTCTCCCTATACAGCCAAGCATTCTGCTAATGCCTCTCTCTATACAACCAAGCGTTCTGCTAATACCTCTCCCTATACAGCCAAGCATTCTGCTAATGCCTCTCTCTATACAACCAAGCATTCTGCTAATACCTCTCCCTATGTAACCAAGCATTCTGCTAATACCTCTCTCTATACAACCAAGCATTCTGCTAATACCTCTCCCTATGTAACCAAGCATTCTGCTAATACCTCTCCCTATACAACCAAGCGTTCTGCTAATACCTCTCTCTATACAACCAAGCATTCTGCTAATACCTCTCCCTATATAACCAAGCATTCTGCTAATACCTCTCCCTATGCAACCAAGCATTCTGCTAGCATTTCCTGCTGCTCTATTGCATTGCCTACCTACCTTCAAGTCCTCTGAAATTATTACTCCTAAATCCCTTTCCTCAGATGTTGAGGTTAGGACTGTACCAAATAGTCTATATTCTGCTTTTGGGTTTTTACGCCCAATGTGTATAATCTTGCACTTGTCCACATTAAATGTCAGTTGTCACAGCTCTGACCATTTTTCTAGTTTAGCTAAATCATTTGCCATTTGGCTTATCCCTCCATGAATATCAACCCTGCTGCAAATCTCTGTATCATCAGCAAAAAGACATACTTTGCCAACAAGACCTTCTGTAATATCACTAATAACAATATTATAGAGAATGGGTCCAAGTACAGATCCCTGAGGTACCCCACTAGTAACAAGACCTTCTGCAATATCACTAATAACAATATTATAGAGAATGGGTCCAAGTACAGACCCCTGAGGTACCCCACTAGTAACATGACCTTCTGCAATTTCACTAATAACAATATTATAGAGAATGGGTCCAAGTACAGATCCCTGAGGTACCCCACTAGTAACAAGACCTTGCATCCAATATACCCCATTGACTACAACCCTCTGTTGCCTGTCACTCAGCCATTGTCTAATCCATTCCACAATATTGAAATCCAAACTCAAAGATTTCAGTTTATTGATAAGCCTTCTATGTGCGACAGTGTCAAAAGCCTTACTGAAATCTAGGTAAGCAATGTCTACTGCACCACCCTGATCTATTATTTTAGTTACCCAATCAAATAAATCAATAAGATTAGTTTGGCATGATCTCCCTGAAGTAAACCCATGCTGTCTCTGATCTTGAAATCCAAGCGACTTTAGATGTTCAACAATCCAATTCTTTAACAAGGTTTCCATTATTTTCCCCACTACTGAAGTAAGACTTACTGGTCTATAGTTGCCCGCCTCCTCCTTACTACCTTTCTTGTGAATGGGCACAACATTAGCTAATTTCCAATCTTCTGGAACTACTCCCATTAACAATGATTGGTTAAATAAATCTGTTAACGGTTTTGCTAGTACACCACTAAGTTCTTTTAATAACTTTGGATGTATCCCATCAGGTCCCATCGACTTATTTGTCTTTACTTTAGACAGCTGAAGTAAAACCTCTTCCTCTGTAAACTTACATGCATCAAAAGACTCATTAGTCTTTTTCCCTAAATGAGGTCCCTTACCCTCATTTTCACCTGTAAACACTGAACAAAAATATTCATTAAGGCAGTCTGCTAAGCCTTTATCCTCTTCTACATAGCATCCTTCTTTTGTTTTTAATCTAACTAATCCTTGTTTTACTTTCCTTTTCTCATTTATGTATCTAAAAAATGTTTTATCCCCCTTTTTCACTGACTGGGCTATAGTCTCTTCAGTGTGTGCTTTGGAAGCTCTTATAGCTTGCTTTGCCTCTTTCTGCCTACTCTTATAGATCTTTCTATCTTCCTCACTCTGAGTATTTTTATAATTACTAAATGCTAGCTTTTTATTTTGTTACTATTTTAGCCACCTCTGCAGAGTACCACAGTGGTTTCTTCAATTTTTTGCTCTTACTGACAAGCCTTATGCAATTTTCTGTTGCCTTCCGGAGAGCAACTTTTAGATAATCCAATTTCGCCTGGACTCCATTTAAATTGCTCCAGTCTGATAATGACTCCTTTACAATATTAGAAATACGCCTCCTGTCTCTGCGAGCAGTAGCTCCAGGAAGACATCTCACTAAGCCAATACTGTCCAACTCCGCACCTCTTATGATAGAATCGCCCAACAACAACTGCTTTCTATCAGGCCTCACCTTCTCCTTGCACACCTTAGCCACATAGGAGAGTGGTTCCCAAACTCTGCGTCTGAGCCTGCCTCCACAACACCACTGCACTCTGAAAGTGCTGAAAATGAATTCTGGACAGCCACAGACTGCGGGACATGCCTTTTATCCACAACTCTAAGCCTACCAGATCCAACAGTAACCCACCTGCCATTCCTAGGAAGCCTCTGCGGCAATGGCCTCTGTGGCAGGGACTTTGCAACAGTCTCAGCCCGAGTTTGTTTTACAGATAAATTACAAATCTCGGACTTTAAAAATGCAATCTCCTGCTGCAATCTTGAGAACTGTCTACAGATTAGACAGCCTCCAAACCTCCAAAAAATGGAACGTGAAACTAATGCAGAACAATTATCACAGTAAACCAAATCTTCCATTTTAAGAATTTAAATCAAACAGATCTTTTCTGTTTTCTCACCTCTTGTATACCTCAGACTACCTCCAGAGTATCTCCAGAGTATCTCCAGAGTATCACCAGAATATCTCCAGAGTATCTCCAGAGTATCTCCAGAGTATCTCCAGAATATCTCCAGAGTATCTCCAGAGTATCTCCAGAGTATCTCCAGAATATCTCCAGAGTATCTCCAGAGTATCTCCAGAATATCTCCAGAGTATCTCCAGAGTATCTCCAGAGTATCTCCAGAATATCTCCAGAGTATCTCCAGAGTATCTCCAGAGTATCTCCAGAATATCTCCAGAGTATCTCCAGAGTATCTCCAGAATATCTCCAGAGTATCTCCAGAGTATCTCCAGAGTATCTCCAGAATATCTCCAGAATATCTCCAGAGTATCTCCAGAGTATCTCCAGAGTATCTCCAGAGTATCTCCAGAATATCTCCAGAGTATCTCCAGAGTATCTCCAGAATATCTCCAGAGTATCTCTAAAATACACTCTTTGAAAAGCAGATCTTAGAAGAGCATCCAAGCTAATTTCCACTATGCCTTATATACACCCACAACACACACCTACAAGCACCAAGGAAGGTTTTAACACCTGAGTGGGCCTATGCCAATTAGAACCAAACAATGACAAACACCTAAGTATTCAATTCAAATTCCTTAGCAATTTGAAGCAGGAAATCAGTACAAACCACCACACAATAACTTGACTAAATGAATCTTACTTGTATCAGTAGAAAAGAAGATCTCAGCAAGTTAAAATAATCAAGTCTGTCTCCAGAATATCTCTTAAATATACTCTTTGAAAAGCAGCTCTTAGAAGAGCAGCCAAGCTATTAAATTAGATAAATATGCATAATGTGTGAGATATAGGGGTGATGTATGTATAATGTGTGAGATATAGGGGTGATGTGATGTATGTATAATGTGTGAGATATAGAGGTGATATATGTATAATGTGTGAGATATGGAGTTGATATATGTATAATGTGTGAGATATAGGGGTGATATATGTATAATGTGTGAGATATAGGTGTGATGTATGTATAATGTGTGAGATATAGGTGTGATGTATGTATAATGTGTGAGATATAGGTGTGATATATGTATAATGTGTGAGATATAGGGGTGATATATGTATAATGTGTGAGACATAGGGGTGATATATGTATAATGTGTGAGATATAGGGGTGATGTATGTATAATGTGTGAGATATAGGGGTGATATATGTATAATGTGTGAGATATGGAGGTGATATATGTATAATGTGTGAGATATAGAGGTGATATATGTACAATGTGTGAGATATAGAAGTGATGTATGTATAATGTGTGAGATATAGGGGTGATATATGTATAATGTGTGAGATATGGAGGTGATATATGTATAATGTGTGAGATATAGGTGTGATGTATGTATAAAGTGTGAGATATGGGTGTGATATATGTATAATGTGTGAGATATGGGGGTGATATATGTATAATGTGTGAGACATAGGGGTGATATATGTATAATGTGTGAGATATAGGGGTGATATATGTATAATGTGTGAGATATAGGGGTGATGTATGTATAATGTGTGAGATATAGGGGTGATATATGTATAAAGTGTGAGATATGGGTGTGATATATGTATAATGTGTGAGATATGGGGGTGATATATGTATAATGTGTGAGACATAGGGGTGATATATGTATAATGTGTGAGATATAGGGGTGATATATGTATAATGTGTGAGATATAGGGGTGATGTATGTATAATGTGTGAGATATAGGGGTGATATATGTATAATGTGTGAGATATGGAGGTGATATATGTATAATGTGTGAGATATAGAGGTGATATATGTACAATGTGTGAGATATAGGGGTGATATATGTATAATGTGTGAGATATGGAGGTGATATATGTATAATGTGTGAGATATAGAGGTGATATATGTACAATGTGTGATATATAGAAGTGATGTATGTATAATGTGTGAGATATAGGTGAGATGTATGTATAAAGTGTGAGATATAGGGGTGATGTATGTATAATGTGTGAGATATAGGGGTGATGTATGTATAATGTGTGAGATATAGGGGTGATATATGTATAATGTGTGAGATATAGGTGTGATGTATGTATAAAGTGTGAGATATAGGGGTGATGTATGTATAATGTGTGAGATAGAGGGGTGATGTATGTATAATGTGTGAGATATAGGGGTGATGTATGTATAATGTGTGAGATATAGGGGTGATGTATGTATAATGTGTGAGATAGAGGGGTGATATATGTATAATGTGTGAGATATAGGGGTGATGTATGTATAATGTGTGAGATATAGGGGTGATGTATGTATAATGTGTGAGATATAGGGGTGATATATGTATAATGTGTGAGATATAGGGGTGATGTATGTATAATGTGTGAGATATAGGGGTGATATATGTATAATGTGTGAGATATAGGGGTGATGTATGTATAATGTGTGAGATATAGGGGTGATGTATGTATAATGTGTGAGATATAGGGGTGATATATGTATAATGTGTGAGATATAGGGGTGATATATGTATAATGTGTGAGATATAGGGGTGATGTATGTATAATGTGTGAGATATAGGGGTGATGTATGTATAATGTGTGAGATATAGGGGTGATATATGTATAATGTGTGAGATATAGGGGTGATATATGTATAATGTGTAAGATATGGAGGTGATATATGTATAATGTGTGAGATATAGGGGTGATGTATGTATAATGTGTGAGATATAGGGGTGATATATGTATAATGTGTGAGATATAGGGGTGATATATGTATAATGTGTGAGATATGGAGGTGATATATGTATAATGTGTGAGATATAGGGGTGATGTATGTATAATGTGTGAGATATAGGGGTGATATATGTATAATGTGTGAGATATAGGGGTGATATATGTATAATGTGTGAGATATAGGGGTGATGTATGAATAATGTGTGAGATATAGGTGTGATGTATGTATAATGTGTGAGATATAGGGGTGATATATGTATAATGTGTGAGATATAGGGGTGATATATGTATAATGTGTGAGATATAGGGGTGATATATGTATAATGTGTGAGATATAGGGGTGATGTATGTATAATGTGTGAGATATAGGGGTGATATATGTATAATGTGTGAGATATAGGGGTGATGTATGTATAATGTGTGAGATATAGGGGTGATATATGTATAATGTGTGAGATATAGGGGTGATGTATGTATAATGTGTGAGATATAGGGGTGATGTATGTATAATGTGTGAGATATAGGGGTGATATATGTATAATGTGTGAGATATAGGGGTGATATATGTATAATGTGTAAGATATGGAGGTGATATATGTATAAAGTGTGAGATATAGGGGTGATGTATGTATAATGTGTGAGATAGAGGGGTGATGTATGTATAATGTGTGAGATATAGGGGTGATGTATGTATAATGTGTGAGATAAAGGGGTGATGTATGTATAATGTGTGAGATAGAGGGGTGATGTATGTATAATGTGTGAGATATAGGGGTGATGTATGTATAATGTGTGAGATATAGGGGTGATGTATGTATAATGTGTGAGATATAGGGGTGATGTATGTATAATGTGTGAGATATAGGGGTGATATATGTATAATGTGTGAGATATAGGGGTGATGTATGTATAATGTGTGAGATATAGGGGTGATATATGTATAATGTGTGAGATATAGGGGTGATGTATGTATAATGTGTGAGATATAGGGGTGATGTATGTATAATGTGTGAGATATAGGGGTGATATATGTATAATGTGTGAGATATAGGGGTGATATATGTATAATGTGTGAGATATAGGGGTGATGTATGTATAATGTGTGAGATATAGGGGTGATGTATGTATAATGTGTGAGATATAGGGGTGATATATGTATAATGTGTGAGATATAGGGGTGATATATGTATAATGTGTAAGATATGGAGGTGATATATGTATAATGTGTGAGATATAGGGGTGATGTATGTATAATGTGTGAGATATAGGGGTGATATATGTATAATGTGTGAGATATAGGGGTGATATATGTATAATGTGTGAGATATGGAGGTGATATATGTATAATGTGTGAGATATAGGGGTGATGTATGTATAATGTGTGAGATATAGGGGTGATATATGTATAATGTGTGAGATATAGGGGTGATATATGTATAATGTGTGAGATATAGGGGTGATGTATGAATAATGTGTGATATATAGGTGTGATGTATGTATAATGTGTGAGATATAGGGGTGATATATGTATAATGTGTGAGATATAGGGGTGATATATGTATAATGTGTGAGATATAGGGGTGATATATGTATAATGTGTGAGATATAGGGGTGATGTATGTATAATGTGTGAGATATAGGGGTGATATATGTATAATGTGTGAGATATAGGGGTGATGTATGTATAATGTGTGAGATATAGGAGTGATATATGTATAATGTGTGAGATATAGGGGTGATGTATGTATAATGTGTGAGATATAGGGGTGATATATGTATAATGTGTGAGATATAGGGGTGATATATGTATAATGTGTGAGATATAGGGGTGATGTATGTATAATGTGTGAGATATAGGGGTGATGTATGTATAATGTGTGAGATATAGGGGTGATATATGTATAATGTGTGAGATATAGGGGTGATGTATGTATAATGTGTGAGATATAGGGGTGATGTATGTATAATGTGTGAGATATAGGGGTGATGTATGTATAATGTGTGAGATATAGGGGTGATATATGTATAATGTGTGAGATATAGGGGTGATATATGTATAATGTGTGAGATATAGGGGTGATATATGTATAATGTGTGAGATATAGGGGTGAATGGCCTTTCCTCCAGTTCTTTGACTCACATGTCTTTGGCCAGGAGTCGAGTGCGGATTGGACACAAGCACACAGGGATAGGACCAGGATGAGATGCATGAACTGAAAGTGCTGGACAAACATCTGAAAGAAGAAAGAAAACATCCAAATATAAAACACTACATAACAAAGGGAACAAAGATTTATTTTGCTTCTTACCTCTGGTATGTTGTGTCTTGTTACTTGTGCTGACCAGGCTTTTACCATAATAACATTTTGTTAAAATTAATGAAAGATAATTAAAAAATGAATATAAAACACATTCAAAATTGAAACCCAACACCAGTATAAACCTAAATTGCTAACTAACCAATCACCAGTATAAAACCTAAACTGCTAACTAACTAACCAATCACCAGTATAAAACCTAAACTGCTCACTAACTAACCAATCACCAGTATACAACCTAAACTGCTAACTAACTAACCAATCACCAGTATAAAACCTAAACTGCTAACTAACTAACCAATCAATCACCAGTATAAAACCTAAACTGCTAACTAACTAACCAATCAATCACCAGTATAAACCTAAACTGCTAACTAACTAACTAACCAATCACCAGTATAAAACCTAAACTGCTAACTAACTAACCAATCGTCAGTATAAAACCTAAACTGCTAACTAACTAACCAATCACCAGTATAAAACCTAAACTGCTCACTAACTAACCAATCACCAGTATACAACCTAAACTGCTAACTAACTAACCAATCACCAGTATAAAACCTAAACTGCTAAATAACTAACCAATCACCAGTATAAAACCTAAACTGCTAACTAACTAACCAATCAATCACCAGTATAAACCTAAACTGCTAACTAACTAACTAACCAATCACCAGTATAAAACCTAAACTGCTAACTAACTAACCAATCGTCAGTATAAAACCTAAACTGCTAACTAACTAACCAATCACCAGTATAAAACCTAAACTGCTAACTAACTAACTAATCACAGTATAACTAACCAATCACCAGTATAAAACCTAAACTGCTAACTAACTAACCAATCAATCACCAGTATAAACCTAAACTGCTAACTAACTAACTAACCAATCACCAGTATAAAACCTAAACTGCTAACTAACTAACCAATCGTCAGTATAAAACCTAAACTGCTAACTAACTAACCAATCACCAGTATAAAACCTAAACTGCTAACTAACTAACTAATCACAGTATAAAACCTAAACTGCTAACTAACTAACCAATTGTCCGTATAAAACCTAAACTGCTAACTAACTAACCAATCGTCAGTATAAAACCTAAACTGCTAACTAACTAACCAATCGTCAGTATAAAACCTAAACTGCTAACTAACTAACCAATCACCAGCATAAAACCTAAACTGCTAAATAACTAACCAATCACCAGTATAAAACCTAAACTGCTAACTAACTAACCAATCAATCACCAGTATAAACCTAAACTGCTAACTAACTAACTAACCAATCACCAGTATAAAACCTAAACTGCTAACTAACTAACCAATTGTCATTATAAAACCTAAACTGCTAACTAACTAAACCACCAGTATAAAACCTAAACTGGTAACTAACTAACTAACCAATCACAGTATAAAACCTAAACTGCTAACTAACTAACCAATTGTCAGTATAAAACCTAAACTGCTAACTAACTAACCAATCGTCAGTATAAAACCTAAACTGCTAACTAACTAACCAATCGTCAGTATAAAACCTAAACTGCTAACTAACTAACTAATTGTCAGTATAAAACCTAAACTGCTAACTAACTAAACCACCAGTATAAAACCTAAACTGGTAACTAACTAACTAACCAATCACAGTATAAAACCTAAACTGCTAACTAACTAACCAATTGTCAGTATAAAACCTAAACTGCTAACTAACTAACCAATTGTCAGTATAAAACCTAAACTGCTAACTAACTAACCAATCACCAGTATAAAACCTAAACTGATAACTAACTAACCAATCGCCAGTATAAAACCTAAACTGATAACTAACTAACCAATCGTCAGTATAAAACCTAAACTGCTAACTAACTAAACCACCAGTATAAAACCTAAACTGGTAACTAACTAACCAATTGTCAGTATAAAACCTAAACGGCTAACTAACTAACCAATCGTCAGTATAAAACCTAAACTGCTAACTAACTAACCAATCACCAGTATAAAACCTAAACTGATAACTAACTAACCAATCGCCAGTATAAAACCTAAACTGATAACTAACTAACCAATCGTCAGTATAAAACCTAAACTGCTAACTAACTAAACCACCAGTATAAAACCTAAACTGGTAACTAACTAACCAATTGTCAGTATAAAACCTAAACGGCTAACTAACTAACCAATCGTCAGTATAAAACCTAAACTGCTAACTAACTAACCAATCACCAGTATAAAACCTAAACTGCTAACTAACTAATCAATTGTCAGTATAAAACCTAAACTGCTAACTAACTAACCAATTGTCAGTATAAAACCTAAACTGCCAACTAACTAACCAATCACCAGTATAAAACCTAAACTGATAACTAAATAACCTATCACCAGTATAAACCTAAACTGCTAACTAACTAACCAATCGCCAGTATAAAGCCTAAACTGCTAACTTTAGGGCCCCTTACTGAACAAGTTTTCCAGTCTAATGTAATATGGAGGGTGGTTGGGAGCAGTTGGTCAATATGCCAGTAATATTTTGCCACTCAATATGCCAGTATTTGTCCCTCAATATGCCATTCTTTTGCCAATTAATATGCCATTCTTACTAACTAACTAACCAATCACCAGTATAAAACCTAAACTGCTAACTAACTAACTAACCAATCACAGTATAAAACCTAAACTGCTAACTAACTAACCAATTGTCAGTATAAAACCTAAACTGCTAACTAACTAACCAATTGCCAGTATAAAACCTAAACTGATAACTAAATAACCTATCACCAGTATAAACCTAAACTGCTAACTAACTAACCAATCACCAGTATAAAACCTAAACTGCTAACTAACTAACCAATCACCAGTATAAAACCTAAACTGCTAACTAACTAACTAACTAACCAATCACAGTATAAAACCTAAACTGCTAACTAACGAACCAATTGTCAGTATAAAACCTAAACTGCTAACTAACGAACCAATTGTCAGTATAAAACCTAAACTGCTAACTAACTAACCAATCACCAGTATAAAACCTAAACTGCTAACTAACTAACTAACTAACCAATCACAGTATAAAACCTAAACTGCTAACTAACGAACCAATTGTCAGTATAAAACCTAAACTGCTAACTAACGAACCAATTGTCAGTATAAAACCTAAACTGCTAACTAACTAACCAATCAATCACCAGTATAAACCTAAACTGCTAACTAACTAACTAACCAATCACCAGTATAAAACCTAAACTGCTAACTAACTAACCAATTGTCATTATAAAACCTAAACTGCTAACTAACTAAACCACCAGTATAAAACCTAAACTGGTAACTAACTAACTAACCAATCACAGTATAAAACCTAAACTGCTAACTAACTAACCAATTGTCAGTATAAAACCTAAACTGCTAACTAACTAACCAATCGTCAGTATAAAACCTAAACTGCTAACTAACTAACCAATCGTCAGTATAAAACCTAAACTGCTAACTAACTAACTAATTGTCAGTATAAAACCTAAACTGCTAACTAACTAAACCACCAGTATAAAACCTAAACTGGTAACTAACTAACTAACCAATCACAGTATAAAACCTAAACTGCTAACTAACTAACCAATTGTCAGTATAAAACCTAAACTGCTAACTAACTAACCAATTGTCAGTATAAAACCTAAACTGCTAACTAACTAACCAATCACCAGTATAAAACCTAAACTGATAACTAACTAACCAATCGCCAGTATAAAACCTAAACTGATAACTAACTAACCAATCGTCAGTATAAAACCTAAACTGCTAACTAACTAAACCACCAGTATAAAACCTAAACTGGTAACTAACTAACCAATTGTCAGTATAAAACCTAAACGGCTAACTAACTAACCAATCGTCAGTATAAAACCTAAACTGCTAACTAACTAACCAATCACCAGTATAAAACCTAAACTGATAACTAACTAACCAATCGCCAGTATAAAACCTAAACTGATAACTAACTAACCAATCGTCAGTATAAAACCTAAACTGCTAACTAACTAAACCACCAGTATAAAACCTAAACTGGTAACTAACTAACCAATTGTCAGTATAAAACCTAAACGGCTAACTAACTAACCAATCGTCAGTATAAAACCTAAACTGCTAACTAACTAACCAATCACCAGTATAAAACCTAAACTGCTAACTAACTAATCAATTGTCAGTATAAAACCTAAACTGCTAACTAACTAACCAATTGTCAGTATAAAACCTAAACTGCCAACTAACTAACCAATCACCAGTATAAAACCTAAACTGATAACTAAATAACCTATCACCAGTATAAACCTAAACTGCTAACTAACTAACCAATCGCCAGTATAAAGCCTAAACTGCTAACTTTAGGGCCCCTTACTGAACAAGTTTTCCAGTCTAATGTAATATGGAGGGTGGTTGGGAGCAGTTGGTCAATATGCCAGTAATATTTTGCCACTCAATATGCCAGTATTTGTCCCTCAATATGCCATTCTTTTGCCAATTAATATGCCATTCTTACTAACTAACTAACCAATCACCAGTATAAAACCTAAACTGCTAACTAACTAACTAACCAATCACAGTATAAAACCTAAACTGCTAACTAACTAACCAATTGTCAGTATAAAACCTAAACTGCTAACTAACTAACCAATTGCCAGTATAAAACCTAAACTGATAACTAAATAACCTATCACCAGTATAAACCTAAACTGCTAACTAACTAACCAATCACCAGTATAAAACCTAAACTGCTAACTAACTAACCAATCACCAGTATAAAACCTAAACTGCTAACTAACTAACTAACTAACCAATCACAGTATAAAACCTAAACTGCTAACTAACGAACCAATTGTCAGTATAAAACCTAAACTGCTAACTAACGAACCAATTGTCAGTATAAAACCTAAACTGCTAACTAACTAACCAATTGTCAGTATAAAACCTAAACTGCTAACTAACTAACCAATCAATCACCAGTATAAACCTAAACTGCTAACTAACTAACTAACCAATCACCAGTATAAAACCTAAACTGCTAACTAACTAACCAATTGTCATTATAAAACCTAAACTGCTAACTAACTAAACCACCAGTATAAAACCTAAACTGGTAACTAACTAACCAATTGTCAGTATAAAACCTAAACGGCTAACTAACTAACCAATCGTCAGTATAAAACCTAAACTGCTAACTAACTAACCAATCACCAGTATAAAACCTAAACTGCTAACTAACTAATCAATTGTCAGTATAAAACCTAAACTGCTAACTAACTAACCAATTGTCAGTATAAAACCTAAACTGCTAACTAACGAACCAATTGTCAGTATAAAACCTAAACTGCTAACTAACTAACCAATTGCCAGTATAAAACCTAAACTGCTAACTAACTAACCAATCAATCACCAGTATAAACCTAAACTGCTAACTAACTAACTAACCAATCACCAGTATAAAACCTAAACTGCTAACTAACTAACCAATCACCAGTATAAACCTTAACTGATAACCAGTATAAAACCTAAACTGCTAACTAACTAACCAATTGCCAGTATAAAACCTAAACTGATAACTAAATAACCTATCACCAGTATAAACCTAAACTGCTAACTAACTAACCAATCACCAGTATAAAACCTAAACTGCTAACTAACTAACCAATCACCAGTATAAAACCTAAACTGCTAACTAACTAACTAACTAACCAATCACAGTATAAAACCTAAACTGCTAACTAACGAACCAATTGTCAGTATAAAACCTAAACTGCTAACTAACGAACCAATTGTCAGTATAAAACCTAAACTGCTAACTAACTAACCAATTGTCAGTATAAAACCTAAACTGCTAACTAACTAACCAATCAATCACCAGTATAAACCTAAACTGCTAACTAACTAACTAACCAATCACCAGTATAAAACCTAAACTGCTAACTAACTAACCAATTGTCATTATAAAACCTAAACTGCTAACTAACTAAACCACCAGTATAAAACCTAAACTGGTAACTAACTAACCAATTGTCAGTATAAAACCTAAACGGCTAACTAACTAACCAATCGTCAGTATAAAACCTAAACTGCTAACTAACTAACCAATCACCAGTATAAAACCTAAACTGCTAACTAACTAATCAATTGTCAGTATAAAACCTAAACTGCTAACTAACTAACCAATTGTCAGTATAAAACCTAAACTGCTAACTAACGAACCAATTGTCAGTATAAAACCTAAACTGCTAACTAACTAACCAATTGCCAGTATAAAACCTAAACTGCTAACTAACTAACCAATCAATCACCAGTATAAACCTAAACTGCTAACTAACTAACTAACCAATCACCAGTATAAAACCTAAACTGCTAACTAACTAACCAATTGTCATTATAAAACCTAAACTGCTAACTAACTAAACCACCAGTATAAAACCTAAACTGGTAACTAACTAACTAACCAATCACAGTATAAAACCTAAACTGCTAACTAACTAACCAATTGTCAGTATAAAACCTAAACTGCTAACTAACTAACCAATCGTCAGTATAAAACCTAAACTGCTAACTAACTAACCAATCGTCAGTATAAAACCTAAACTGCTAACTAACTAACTAATTGTCAGTATAAAACCTAAACTGCTAACTAACTAAACCACCAGTATAAAACCTAAACTGGTAACTAACTAACTAACCAATCACAGTATAAAACCTAAACTGCTAACTAACTAACCAATTGTCAGTATAAAACCTAAACTGCTAACTAACTAACCAATTGTCAGTATAAAACCTAAACTGCTAACTAACTAACCAATCACCAGTATAAAACCTAAACTGATAACTAACTAACCAATCGCCAGTATAAAACCTAAACTGATAACTAACTAACCAATCGTCAGTATAAAACCTAAACTGCTAACTAACTAAACCACCAGTATAAAACCTAAACTGGTAACTAACTAACCAATTGTCAGTATAAAACCTAAACGGCTAACTAACTAACCAATCGTCAGTATAAAACCTAAACTGCTAACTAACTAACCAATCACCAGTATAAAACCTAAACTGATAACTAACTAACCAATCGCCAGTATAAAACCTAAACTGATAACTAACTAACCAATCGTCAGTATAAAACCTAAACTGCTAACTAACTAAACCACCAGTATAAAACCTAAACTGGTAACTAACTAACCAATTGTCAGTATAAAACCTAAACGGCTAACTAACTAACCAATCGTCAGTATAAAACCTAAACTGCTAACTAACTAACCAATCACCAGTATAAAACCTAAACTGCTAACTAACTAATCAATTGTCAGTATAAAACCTAAACTGCTAACTAACTAACCAATTGTCAGTATAAAACCTAAACTGCCAACTAACTAACCAATCACCAGTATAAAACCTAAACTGATAACTAAATAACCTATCACCAGTATAAACCTAAACTGCTAACTAACTAACCAATCGCCAGTATAAAGCCTAAACTGCTAACTTTAGGGCCCCTTACTGAACAAGTTTTCCAGTCTAATGTAATATGGAGGGTGGTTGGGAGCAGTTGGTCAATATGCCAGTAATATTTTGCCACTCAATATGCCAGTATTTGTCCCTCAATATGCCATTCTTTTGCCAATTAATATGCCATTCTTACTAACTAACTAACCAATCACCAGTATAAAACCTAAACTGCTAACTAACTAACTAACCAATCACAGTATAAAACCTAAACTGCTAACTAACTAACCAATTGTCAGTATAAAACCTAAACTGCTAACTAACTAACCAATTGCCAGTATAAAACCTAAACTGATAACTAAATAACCTATCACCAGTATAAACCTAAACTGCTAACTAACTAACCAATCACCAGTATAAAACCTAAACTGCTAACTAACTAACCAATCACCAGTATAAAACCTAAACTGCTAACTAACTAACTAACTAACCAATCACAGTATAAAACCTAAACTGCTAACTAACGAACCAATTGTCAGTATAAAACCTAAACTGCTAACTAACGAACCAATTGTCAGTATAAAACCTAAACTGCTAACTAACTAACCAATTGTCAGTATAAAACCTAAACTGCTAACTAACTAACCAATCAATCACCAGTATAAACCTAAACTGCTAACTAACTAACTAACCAATCACCAGTATAAAACCTAAACTGCTAACTAACTAACCAATTGTCATTATAAAACCTAAACTGCTAACTAACTAAACCACCAGTATAAAACCTAAACTGGTAACTAACTAACTAACCAATCACAGTATAAAACCTAAACTGCTAACTAACTAACCAATTGTCAGTATAAAACCTAAACTGCTAACTAACTAACCAATCGTCAGTATAAAACCTAAACTGCTAACTAACTAACCAATCGTCAGTATAAAACCTAAACTGCTAACTAACTAACTAATTGTCAGTATAAAACCTAAACTGCTAACTAACTAAACCACCAGTATAAAACCTAAACTGGTAACTAACTAACTAACCAATCACAGTATAAAACCTAAACTGCTAACTAACTAACCAATTGTCAGTATAAAACCTAAACTGCTAACTAACTAACCAATTGTCAGTATAAAACCTAAACTGCTAACTAACTAACCAATCACCAGTATAAAACCTAAACTGATAACTAACTAACCAATCGCCAGTATAAAACCTAAACTGATAACTAACTAACCAATCGTCAGTATAAAACCTAAACTGCTAACTAACTAAACCACCAGTATAAAACCTAAACTGGTAACTAACTAACCAATTGTCAGTATAAAACCTAAACGGCTAACTAACTAACCAATCGTCAGTATAAAACCTAAACTGCTAACTAACTAACTAATTGTCAGTATAAAACCTAAACTGCTAACTAACTAAACCACCAGTATAAAACCTAAACTGGTAACTAACTAACTAACCAATCACAGTATAAAACCTAAACTGCTAACTAACTAACCAATTGTCAGTATAAAACCTAAACTGCTAACTAACTAACCAATTGTCAGTATAAAACCTAAACTGCTAACTAACTAACCAATCACCAGTATAAAACCTAAACTGATAACTAACTAACCAATCGCCAGTATAAAACCTAAACTGATAACTAACTAACCAATCGTCAGTATAAAACCTAAACTGCTAACTAACTAAACCACCAGTATAAAACCTAAACTGGTAACTAACTAACCAATTGTCAGTATAAAACCTAAACGGCTAACTAACTAACCAATCGTCAGTATAAAACCTAAACTGCTAACTAACTAACCAATCACCAGTATAAATCCTAAACTGCTAACTAACTAATCAATTGTCAGTATAAAACCTAAACTGCTAACTAACTAACCAATTGTCAGTATAAAACCTAAACTGCCAACTAACTAACCAATCACCAGTATAAAACCTAAACTGATAACTAAATAACCTATCACCAGTATAAACCTAAACTGCTAACTAACTAACCAATCGCCAGTATAAAGCCTAAACTGCTAACTTTAGGGCCCCTTACTGAACAAGTTTTCCAGTCTAATGTAATATGGAGGGTGGTTGGGAGCAGTTGGTCAATATGCCAGTAATATTTTGCCACTCAATATGCCAGTATTTGTCCCTCAATATGCCATTCTTTTGCCAATTAATATGCCATTCTTTTGCCAATTAATATGCCAGGATAATGCCAATTAATATGCCAGGATAATGCCAATTAATATACCAGGATTTAGCCAATTAATATGCCAGGATAATGCCAATTAATATACCAGGATTTAGCCAATTAATATGCCAGGATTTAGCCAATTAATATGCCAGGATAATGCCAATTAATATGCCAGGATTTAGCCAATTAATATGCCAGGATAATGCCAATTAATATGCCAGGATATAGCCAATTAATATGCCAGGATATAGCCAATTAATATACCAGGATTTAGCCAATTAATATGCCAGGATATAGCCAATTAATATACCAGGATTTAGCCAATTAATATACCAGGATTTAGCCAATTAATATGCCAGGATATAGCCAATTAATATGCCAGGATATAGCCACTTAATATACCAGGATATAGCCACTTAATATGCCAGGATAATGCCAATTAATATGCCAGGATATAGCCACTTAATATGCCAGGATAATGCCAATTAATATACCAGGATATAGCCAATTAATATGCCAGGATTTTGCCCCTCAGTATGCTCGTTATGCCACCCTCCTCCCCCTTCCCCAGTCAGTACTTACCTCTTTGCTGCTTTCTCCCGGTGCAGGTCTGTGGCTGTGAGGGAAGCGTTGTGTGCTCCCCTCCAGCCACGCGGATCAATAAAGTTTGCTAAAAAAAAAAAAAAAATGCAACCAGAGTTACTCAGGTCGCATTTATTTTTTAAACAAATTTTATTGAATCCGCGCGGCTGGAGGGGAGCACACAACGCTTCCCTCACAGCCGCAGACCGGCTTAAGAGAGGGGGGATTTTTTTTTTTTACCTGGTGTGACCAGGGCCTGCCCGGCCCCCTGGACCCGCCGGGCCCGGGACGCCAATATTGCCCGTCACCCCCTGATGGCGGGTTGGCAGTGTGTAGCAGGGTGGGAGATGTGGTGTACCAGTGTGTAGCAGGGGGGGAGACGCAGTGTACCAGTGTGTAGCAGGGTGGGAGACGCAGTGTAGTAGTGTGTAGCAGGGTGGGAGACGCAGTGTAGTAGTGTGTAGCAGGGTGGGAGATGCGGTGTAGTAGTGTCTAGCAGGGTGGGAGATGCGGTGTAGTAGTGTGTAGCAGGGTGGGAGATGCAGTGTAGTAGTGTGTAGCAGGGTGGGAGATGCAGTGTAGTAGTGTGTAGCAGGGTGGGAGATGCAGTGTAGTAGTGTGTAGCAGGGTGGGAGATGGGGTGTAGCAGGGTGGGAGATGGGGTGTAGCAGAGTGGGTGATGCGGTGTAGCAGAGTGGGTGATGCGGTGTAGTAGTGTGTAGCAGGGTGGGAGACGTGGTGTAGCAGGGTGGGAGATGCAGTGTAGTAGTGTGTAGCAGGGTGGGAGATGCAGTGTACCAGTGTGTAGCAGGGTGGGAGATGCAGTGTAGTAGTGTGTAGCAGGGTGGGAGATGCGGTGTAGTAGTGTGTAGCAGGGGGGGAGACGCGGTGTAGTAGTGTGTAGCAGGGTGGGAGATGCAGTGTACCAGTGTGTAGCAGGGTGGGAGACGCAGTGTAGTAGTGTGTAGCAGGGTGGGAGATGCAGTGTAGTAGTGTGTAGCAGGGTGGGAGATGCAGTGTACCAGTGTGTAGTAGGGTGGGAGATGCAGTGTACCAGTGTGTAGCAGGGTGGGAGACGCAGTGTAGTAGTGTGTAGCAGGGTGGGAGATGCAGTGTAGTAGTGTGTAGCAGGGTGGGAGATGCAGTGTAGTAGTGTGTAGCAGGGTGGGAGATGCAGTGTTGTAGTGTGTAGCAGGGTGGGAGATGCGGTGTAGTAGTGTGTAGCAGGGTGGGAGATGCGGTGTAGTAGTGTGTAGCAGGGTGGGAGATGCGGTGTAGTAGTGTGTAGCAGGGTGGGAGACGCAGTGTAGTAGTGTGTAGCAGAGTGGGAGATGCGGTGTAGTAGTGTGTATCAGGGTGGGAGATGTGGTGTACCAGTGTGTAGCAGGGTGGGAGATGCAGTGTACCAGTGTGTAGCAGGGTGGGAGATGCAGTGTAGTAGTGTCTAGCAGGGTGGGAGATGCGGTGTAGTAGTGTGTAGCAGGTTGGGAGATGCGGTTTAGTAGTGTGTAGCAGGGTGGGAGATGCAGTGTAGTAGTGTGTAGCAGGGTGGGAGACGCGGTGTAGTAGTGTGTAGCAGGGTGGGACATGCGGTGTAGTAGTGTGTAGCAGGGTGGGAGATGCGGTGTAGTAGTGTGTAGCAGGGTGGGAGACGTGGTGTAGTAGTGTGTAGCAGGGTGGGAGATGCAGTGTAGTAGTATCTAGCAGGGTGGGAGATGCGGTGTAGTAGTGTGTAGCAGGGTGGGAGATGCGGTGTAGTAGTGTGTAGCAGGGTGGGAGACGCGTGTAGTAGTGTGTAGCAGGGTGGGAGACGCGGTGTAGTTAGTGTGTAGCATGGTGGGAGATGCGGTGTAGTAGTGTGTAGCAGGGTGGGAGATGCAGTGTAGTAGTGTGTAGCAAGGTGGGAGATGCGGTGTGGTAGTGTGTAGCAGGGTGGGAGATGCAGTGTAGTAGTGTCTAGCAGGGTGCGAGATGTAGTGTAGTAGTGTGTAGCAGGGTGGGAGATGCGGTGTAGTAGTGTGTAGCAGGGTGGGAGATGCGGTGTAGTAGTGTGTAGCAGGGTGGGAGATGCAGTGTAGTAGTGTGTAGCAGGGTGGGAGATGGGGTGTAGTAGGGTGGGTGATGCGGTGTAGCAAAGTGGGTGATGCGGTGTAGTAGTGTGTAGCAGGGTGGGAGACGTGGTGTATCAGGGTGGGAGATGCGGTGTAGTAGTGTGTAGCAGGGTGGGAGACGCGGTGTATCAGGGTGGGAGATGCAGTGTAGTAGTGTGTAGCAGGGTGGGAGATGCGGTGTAGTAGTGTGTAGCAGGGTGGGAGACGCGGTGTAGTAGTGTGTAGCAGGGTGGGAGATGCGGTGTAGTAGTGTGTAGCAGGGTGGGAGATGCGGTGTAGTAGTGTGTAGTAGTGTGTAGCAGGGTGGGAGATGCAGTGTAGTAGTGTGTAGCAGGGTGGGAGATGCAGTGTAGTAGTGTGTAGCAGGGTGGGACATGCGGTGTAGAAGTGTGTAGCAGGGTGGGAGACGCGGTGTAGTAGTGTGTAGCAGGGTAGGAGACGCGGTGTAGTAGTGTCTAGCAGGGTGGGAGATGCAGTGTAGTAGTGTGTAGCAGGGTAGGAGACGCGGTGTAGTAGTGTCTAGCAGGGTGGGAGATGCGGTGTAGTAGTGTCTAGCAGGGTGGGAGATGCGGTGTAGTAGTGTGTAGCAGGGTGGGAGATGCAGTGTAGTAGTGTGTAGCAGGGTGGGAGATGCAGTGTAGTAGTGTGTAGCAGGGTGGGAGATGCAGTGTAGTAGTGTGTAGCAGGGTGGAAGATGCGGTGTAGTAGTGTGTAGCAGGGTGCGAGATGCAGTGTAGTAGTGTCTATCAGGGTGGGAGATGCAGTGTAGTAGTGTGTAGCAGGGTGCGAGATGCAGTGTAGTAGTGTCTAGCAGGGTGCGAGATTTAGTGTAGTAGTGTGTAGCAGGATGGGAGATGCAGTGTAGTAGTGTGTAGCAGGGTGGGAGATGCGGTGTAGTAGTGTGTAGCAGGGTGGGACATGCGGTGTAGTAGTGTCTAGCAGGGTGCGAGATTCAGTGTAGTAGTGTGTAGCAGGGTGGGAGATGCAGTGTAGTAGTGTGTAGCAGGGTGGGAGACGCGGTGTATCAGGGTGGGAGATGCAGTGTAGTAGTGTCTAACAGGGTGGGTGATGCGGTGTAGTAGTATGTAGCAGGGTGGGTGATGCGGTGTAGTAGTGTGTAGCAGAGTGCGAGACGCAGTGTAGTAGTGTCTAGCAGGGTGGGAGACGCGGTGTGGTAGTGTCTATCAGGGTGGGAGATGCAGTGTAGTAGTGTGTAGCAGGGTGCGAGATGCAGTGTAGTAGTGTCTAGCAGGGTGCGAGATTTAGTGTAGTAGTGTGTAGCAGGATGGGAGATGCAGTGTAGTAGTGTGTAGCAGGGTGGGAGATGCGGTGTAGTAGTGTGTAGCAGGGTGGGACATGCGGTGTAGTAGTGTCTAGCAGGGTGCGAGATTCAGTGTAGTAGTGTGTAGCAGGGTGGGAGATGCAGTGTAGTAGTGTGTAGCAGGGTGGGAGATGCGGTGTATCAGGGTGGGAGATGCAGTGTAGTAGTGTGTAGCAGGGTGGGAGATGCGGTGTAGTAGTGTGTAGCAGGGTGGGAGATGCGGTGTAGTAGTGTTTAGCAGGGTGGGAGATGCGGTGTAGTAGTGTGTAGCAGGGTGGGAGATGCGGTGTAGTAGTGTGTAGCAGGGTGGGACATGCGTTGTAGTAGTGTCTAGCAGGGTGCGAGATTCAGTGTAGTAGTGTGTAGCAGGGTGGCAGATGCAGTGTAGTAGTGTGTAGCAGGGTGGGAGACGCGGTGTATCAGGGTGGGAGATGCAGTGTAGTAGTGTGTAGCAGGGTGGGAGATGCGGTGTAGTAGTGTGTAGCAGGGTGGGAGATGCGGTGTAGTAGTGTTTAGCAGGGTGGGAGATGCGGTGTAGTAGTGTGTAGCAGGGTGGGAGATGCGGTGTAGTAGTGTGTAGCAGGGTGATAGATGCGGTGTAGTAGTGTTTAGCAGGGTGGGAGATGCGGTGTAGTAGTGTGTAGCAGGGTGGGAGAAGCGGTGTAGTAGTGTGTAGCAGGGTGGGAGATGCGGTGTAGTAGTGTGTAGCAGGGTGGGAGATGCGGTGTAGTAGTGTGTAGCAGGGTGGGAGATGCAGTGTAGTAGTGTCTAGCAGGGTGCGAGATGTAGTGTAGTAGTGTGTAGCAGGGTGGGAGATGCGGTGTAGTAGTGTGTAGCAGGGTGGGAGATGCGGTGTAGTAGTGTGTAGCAGGGTGGGAGATGCAGTGTAGTAGTGTGTAGCAGGGTGGGAGATGGGGTGTAGTAGGGTGGGTGATGCGGTGTAGCAGAGTGGGTGATGCGGTGTAGTAGTGTGTAGCAGGGTGGGAGACGTGGTGTATCAGGGTGGGAGATGCGGTGTAGTAGTGTGTAGCAGGGTGGGAGACGCGGTGTATCAGGGTGGGAGATGCAGTGTAGTAGTGTGTAGCAGGGTGGGAGATGCGGTGTAGTAGTGTGTAGCAGGGTGGGAGACGCGGTGTAGTAGTGTGTAGCAGGGTGGGAGATGCGGTGTAGTAGTGTGTAGTAGTGTGTAGCAGGGTGGGAGATGCAGTGTAGTAGTGTGTAGCAGGGTGGGAGATGCAGTGTAGTAGTGTGTAGCAGGGTGGGACATGCGGTGTAGAAGTGTGTAGCAGGGTGGGAGACGCGGTGTATTAGTGTGTAGCAGGGTAGGAGACGCGGTGTAGTAGTGTCTAGCAGGGTGGGAGATGCAGTGTAGTAGTGTGTAGCAGGGTAGGAGACGCGGTGTAGTAGTGTCTAGCAGGGTGGGAGATGCGGTGTAGTAGTGTCTAGCAGGGTGGGAGATGCGGTGTAGTAGTGTGTAGCAGGGTGGGAGATGCAGTGTAGTAGTGTGTAGCAGGGTGGGAGACGCGGTGTAGTAGTGTGTAGCAGGGTGGGAGATGCAGTGTAGTAGTGTGTAGCAGGGTGGGAGATGCAGTGTAGTAGTGTGTAGCAGGGTGGAAGATGCGGTGTAGTAGTGTGTAGCAGGGTGCGAGATGCAGTGTAGTAGTGTCTATCAGGGTGGGAGATGCAGTGTAGTAGTGTGTAGCAGGGTGCGAGATGCAGTGTAGTAGTGTCTAGCAGGGTGCGAGATTTAGTGTAGTAGTGTGTAGCAGGATGGGAGATGCAGTGTAGTAGTGTGTAGCAGGGTGGGACATGCGGTGTAGTAGTGTGTAGCAGGGTGGGACATGCGGTGTAGTAGTGTCTAGCAGGGTGCGAGATTCAGTGTAGTAGTGTGTAGCAGGGTGGGAGATGCAGTGTAGTAGTGTGTAGCAGGGTGGGAGATGCAGTGTAGTAGTGTCTAACAGGGTGGGTGATGCGGTGTAGTAGTATGTAGCAGGTAGGGTGATGCGGTGTAGTAGTGTGTAGCAGAGTGCGAGACGCAGTGTAGTAGTGTCTAGCAGGGTGGGAGACGCGGTGTAGTAGTGTCTATCAGGGTGGGAGATGCAGTGTAGTAGTGTGTAGCAGGGTGCGAGATGCAGTGTAGTAGTGTCTAGCAGGGTGCGAGATTTAGTGTAGTAGTGTGTAGCAGGATGGGAGATGCAGTGTAGTAGTGTGTAGCAGGGTGGGAGATGCGGTGTAGTAGTGTGTAGCAGGGTGGGACATGCGGTGTAGTAGTGTCTAGCAGGGTGCGAGATTCAGTGTAGTAGTGTGTAGCAGGGTGGGAGATGCAGTGTAGTAGTGTGTAGCAGGGTGGGAGATGCGGTGTATCAGGGTGGGAGATGCAGTGTAGTAGTGTGTAGCAGGGTGGGAGATGCGGTGTAGTAGTGTGTAGCAGGGTGGGAGATGCGGTGTAGTAGTGTTTAGCAGGGTGGGAGATGCGGTGTAGTAGTGTGTAGCAGGGTGGGAGATGCGGTGTAGTAGTGTGTAGCAGGGTGGGACATGCGGTGTAGTAGTGTCTAGCAGGGTGCGAGATTCAGTGTAGTAGTGTGTAGCAGGGTGGCAGATGCAGTGTAGTAGTGTGTAGCAGGGTGGGAGACGCGGTGTATCAGGGTGGGAGATGCAGTGTAGTAGTGTGTAGCAGGGTGGGAGATGCGGTGTAGTAGTGTGTAGCAGGGTGGGAGATGCGGTGTAGTAGTGTTTAGCAGGGTGGGAGATGCGGTGTAGTAGTGTGTAGCAGGGTGGGAGATGCGGTGTAGTAGTGTGTAGCAGGGTGATAGATGCGGTGTAGTAGTGTGTAGCAGGGTGGAAGATGCGGTGTAGTAGTGTGTAGCAGGGTGCGAGATGCAGTGTAGTAGTGTCTATCAGGGTGGGAGATGCAGTGTAGTAGTGTGTAGCAGGGTGCGAGATGCAGTGTAGTAGTGTCTAGCAGGGTGCGAGATTTAGTGTAGTAGTGTGTAGCAGGATGGGAGATGCAGTGTAGTAGTGTGTAGCAGGGTGGGACATGCGGTGTAGTAGTGTGTAGCAGGGTGGGACATGCGGTGTAGTAGTGTCTAGCAGGGTGCGAGATTCAGTGTAGTAGTGTGTAGCAGGGTGGGAGATGCAGTGTAGTAGTGTGTAGCAGGGTGGGAGATGCAGTGTAGTAGTGTCTAACAGGGTGGGTGATGCGGTGTAGTAGTATGTAGCAGGTAGGGTGATGCGGTGTAGTAGTGTGTAGCAGAGTGCGAGACGCAGTGTAGTAGTGTCTAGCAGGGTGGGAGACGCGGTGTAGTAGTGTCTATCAGGGTGGGAGATGCAGTGTAGTAGTGTGTAGCAGGGTGCGAGATGCAGTGTAGTAGTGTCTAGCAGGGTGCGAGATTTAGTGTAGTAGTGTGTAGCAGGATGGGAGATGCAGTGTAGTAGTGTGTAGCAGGGTGGGAGATGCGGTGTAGTAGTGTGTAGCAGGGTGGGACATGCGGTGTAGTAGTGTCTAGCAGGGTGCGAGATTCAGTGTAGTAGTGTGTAGCAGGGTGGGAGATGCAGTGTAGTAGTGTGTAGCAGGGTGGGAGATGCGGTGTATCAGGGTGGGAGATGCAGTGTAGTAGTGTGTAGCAGGGTGGGAGATGCGGTGTAGTAGTGTGTAGCAGGGTGGGAGATGCGGTGTAGTAGTGTTTAGCAGGGTGGGAGATGCGGTGTAGTAGTGTGTAGCAGGGTGGGAGATGCGGTGTAGTAGTGTGTAGCAGGGTGGGACATGCGGTGTAGTAGTGTCTAGCAGGGTGCGAGATTCAGTGTAGTAGTGTGTAGCAGGGTGGCAGATGCAGTGTAGTAGTGTGTAGCAGGGTGGGAGACGCGGTGTATCAGGGTGGGAGATGCAGTGTAGTAGTGTGTAGCAGGGTGGGAGATGCGGTGTAGTAGTGTGTAGCAGGGTGGGAGATGCGGTGTAGTAGTGTTTAGCAGGGTGGGAGATGCGGTGTAGTAGTGTGTAGCAGGGTGGGAGATGCGGTGTAGTAGTGTGTAGCAGGGTGATAGATGCGGTGTAGTAGTGTTTAGCAGGGTGGGAGATGCGGTGTAGTAGTGTGTAGCAGGGTGGGAGAAGCGGTGTAGTAGTGTGTAGCAGGGTGGGAGATGCGGTGTAGTAGTGTGTAGCAGGGTGGGAGATGCGGTGTAGTAGTGTGTAGCAGGGTGGGACATGCGGTGTAGTAGTGTGTAGCAGGGTGGGAGATTCGGTGTAGTAGTGTCTAGCAGGGTGGGAGACGCGGTGTATCAGGGTGGGTGACGCGGTGTAGCAGTGTGTAGCTCGGTGGAAGATGTGGTGTAGTAGGGTGGGAGACATGGTGTAGCAGTGTGTAGTAGGGTGGGTGATGCAGTGTAGAAGTGTGTAGCAGGGTGTAGTAGGGTGGGAGACGCGGTGTAGCAGAATGAGTGGCCCCTCTTACCTTTCTCTCTCCAGCTGTCTGGTGTCTTGGTTGTGAGGCTGATGCTCTTTTATTTGCCCCGTGGGGTCTGCCTGGGGTTGTCCCACGCTGTATGGGTCACACAGGAAAGTGACACACGCTGCAACTACCAGCGAAGAGAGACTTCAATAGAAAATACATCATCAGAAAACTCCTCGTTCTGCTCACTTCCCTTTGCTGTATCAGAGAAATAATCCCAGAATAGAGCACCCCAGAGCATGCCCCCTCACCCACAGTGCACATCCAGAACTTACCCCTGCACCCCAGAGCATGCCCCCTCACCAACATTACACATCCAGAACTTACCCCTGCACCCCAGAGCATGCCCCCTCACCAACATTGCACATCCAGAACTTACCCCTGCACCCCAGAACATGCCCCCTCACCCACATTGCACATCCAGAACTTACCCCTGCACCCCAGAGCATGCCCCCTCACCAACATTGCACATCCAGAACTTACCCCTGCACCCCAGAACATGCCCCCTCACCAACATTGCACATCCAGAACTTACCCCTGCACCCCAGAGCATGCCCCCTCACCAACATTGCACATCCAGAACTTACCCCTGCACCACAGAACATGCCCCCTCACCCACAGTGCACATCCAGAACTTACCCCTGCACCGCAGAACATGATCCCTCACCCACATTGCACATCCAGAACTTACCCCTGCACCACAGAACATGCCCCCTCACCCACATTGCACATCCAGAACTTACCCCTGCACCCTAGGACATGTCCCTCACCCACATTGCACATCCAGAACTTACCCCTGCACCACAGAACATGCCCCCTCACCCACATTGCACATCCAGAACTTACCCCTGCACCACAGAACATGCCCCCTCACCCACATTGCACATCCAGAACTTACCCCTGCACCGCAGAACATGCCCCTCACCCACATTGCACATCCTACACCCCAGGCAATGTGACTGCCGACACTCTGAGCTCAGAGCAGCAGTGGAATGAGAGGCAGCATGGGTATATCTTGTGCTGCTGCCTACTCGCCTCAGAGAGGCTGGTGATTTTGCATTTTTGAAGGGATTGTGGGCCGATCATTCCCTACCAGTTTTATAGCAACCAGTGTGTTTCTGCTACTAGTTACTGTCGTAATCTCTACTAGGTGAAATACTGGTGGGAGCGCTATAGGGAAAGACAAAATTCTCCCTTCAAATAGTAAATTTGATTTTTTTGAGTAAATTACCTGTATTTATAAATGTTTCAGAGTGAAGAGACATAAAATACATATTAAATATAATGATCAAAATGTACTGATTCTCCACCACTCCTAGAAGGCCAAATGGTACCTGACGCGTTTCGCCATTCTACTACTGCTTCCTCAGCTGAAGTGTGTGCACAGGACTTTTCATGAACTTTTTTGGTAGAAATCCAAAATAGAGGTTCCTTTTTATTCCAGTGGGAGAGCCTTAGGTGATCTAATCTAGACGCTGAAACAAACCAAAAGAATAATAGGACTTCCACTAGTTACTATTATTAGTAGATACAATCCTAATCTCTACTAGTCACTGTTATATCCTCTACTAGTTACTATTATTAGTAGATACAATCCTAATCTCTACTAGTCACTGTTATATCCTCCACTAATTAGTCATAATCTCTACTAGATACAATCCTAATCTCTACTAGTCACTGTTATATCCTCCACTAGCTAGTCATAATCTCTACTAGATACAATCCTAATCTCTACTAGTCACTGTTATATCCTCTACTAGTTAGTCATAATCTCTACTAGATACAATCCTAATCTCTACTAGTCACTGTTATATCCTCTACTAGTTAGTCATAATCTCTACTAGATACAATCCTAATCTCTACTAGTCACTGTTATATCCTCCACTAATTAGTCATAATCTCTACTAGATACAATCCTAATCTCTACAAGTTACTGTTATATCCTCTACTAGTTAGTCATAATCTCTTCTAGATACAATCCTAATATCTACTAGTCACTGTTATATCCTCCACTAGCTAGTCATAATCTCTACTAGATACAATCCTAATCTCTACTAGTCACTGTTATATCCTCCACTAGTTAGTCATAATCTCTACTAGATACAATCCTAATCTCTACTAGTCACTGTTATATCCTCCACTAGCTAGTCATAATCTCTACTAGATACAATCCTAATATCTACTAGTCACTGTTATATCCTCCACTAGTTAGTCATAATCTCTACTAGATACAATCCTAATCTCTACTAGTCACTGTTATATCCTCCACTAGTTAGTCATAATCTCTACTAGATACAATCCTAATCTCTACTAGTCACTGTTATATCCTCCACTAGCTAGTCATAATCTCTACTAGATACAATCCTAATCTCTACTAGTCACTGTTATATCCTCCACTAGTTAGTCATAATCTCTACTAGATACAATCCTAATCTCTACTAGTCACTGTTATATCCTCCACTAGCTAGTCATAATCTCTACTAGATACAATCCTAATATCTACTAGTCACTGTTATATCCTCCACTAGTTAGTCATAATCTCTACTAGATACAATCCTAATCTCTACTAGTCACTGTTATATCCTCCACTAGTTAGTCATAATCTCTACTAGATACAATCCTAATCTCTACTAGTCACTGTTATATCCTCCACTAGCTAGTCATAATCTCTACTAGATACAATCCTAATCTCTACTAGTCACTGTATATCCTCTACTAGTTAGTCATAATCTCTACTAGATACAATCCTAATCTCTACTAGTCACTGTTATATCCTCCACTAGCTAGTCATAATCTCTACTAAATACAATCCTAATCTCTACTAGTCACTGTTATATCTTCTACTAGTTAGTCATAATCTCTACTAGATACAATCCTAATCTCTACTAGTCACTGTTATATCCTCTACTAGCTAGTCATAATCTCTACTAGATGCAATCCTAATCTCTACTAGTCACTGTTATATCCTCTACTAGTTACTATTATTAGTAGATACAATCCTAATCTCTACTAGTCACTGTTATATCCTCCACTAATTAGTCATAATCTCTACTAGATACAATCCTAATCTCTACTAGTCACTGTTATATCCTCTACTAGCTAGTCATATTCTCTACTAGATACAATCCTAATTTCTACTAGTCACTGTTATATCCTCTACTAGTTAGTCATAATCTCTACTAGATACAATCCTAATTTCTACTAGTCACTGTTATATCCTCTACTAGTTAGTCATAATCTCTACTAGATACAATACTAATCTCTACTAGTCACTGTTATATCCTCTACTAGTTAGTCATAATCTCTACTAGATACAATCCTAATCTCTACTAGTCACTGTTATATCCTCTACTAGTTAGTCATAATCTCTACTAGATACAATCCTAATCTCTACTAGTCACTGTTATATCCTCTACTAGTTAGTCATAATCTCTACTAGATCCAATCCTAATCTCTACTAGTCACTGTTATATCCTCCACTAGTTAGTCATAATCTCTACTAGATCCAATCCTAATCTCTACTAGTCACTGTTATATCCTCTACTAGTTAGTCAAATTAACTACTAGATACAATCCTATTCTCTATTAGTCACTGTTATATCCTCCACTAGTTAGTCATAATCTCTACTAGATACAATCCTAATTTCTACTAGTCACTGTTATATCATCTACTAGTTAGTCATAATCTCTACTAGATACAAGCCTAATCTCTACTAGTCACTGTTATATCCTCCACTAGTTAGTCATAATCTCTACTAGATACAATCCTAATCTCTACTAGTCACTGTTATATCCTCCACTAGCTAGTCATAATCTCTACTAGATACAATCCTAATATCTACTAGTCACTGTTATATCCTCTACTAGTTAGTCATAATCTCTACTAGATACAATCCTAATCTCTACTAGTCACTGTTATATCCTACACTAGTTAGTCATAATCTCTACTAGATACAATCCTAATATCTACTAGTCTCTGTTATATCCTCTACTAGTTAGTCATAATCTCTACTAGATACAATCCTAATCTCTACTAGTCACTGTTATATCCTCCACTAGTTAGTCATAATCTCTACTAGATACAATCCTAATTTCTACTAGTCACTGTTATATCATCTACTAGTTAGTCATAATCTCTACTAGATACAAGCCTAATCTCTACTAGTCACTGTTATATCCTCCACTAGTTAGTCATAATCTCTACTAGATACAATCCTAATCTCTACTAGTCACTGTTATATCCTCTACTAGTTAGTCATAATCTCTACTAGATACAATCCTAATCTCTACTAGTCACTGTTATATCCTTTACTAGCTAGTCATAATCTCTACTAGATACAATCCTAATATCTACTAGTCACTGTTATATCCTCTACTAGCTAGTCATAATCTCTACTAGATACAATCCTAATCTCTACTAGTCACTGTTATATCCTCTACTAGTTAGTCATAATCTCTACTAGATACAATCCTAATCTCTACTAGTCACTGTTATATCCTCCACTAGTTAGTCATAATCTCTACTAGATACAATCCTAATCTCTACTAGTCACTGTTATATCCTCCACTAGTTAGTCATAATCTCTACTAGATACAATCCTAATCTCTACTAGTCACAGTTATATCCTCCACTAGTTAGTCATAATCTCTACTAGATACAATCCTAATCTCTACTAGTCACTGTTATACCCTCTACTAGTAAATCATAATCTCTACTAGATACAATCCTAATCTCTACTAGTCACTGTTATATCCTCTACTAGTTAGTCAAATTCTCTACCAGTTACAATCATAATCTCTACTAGTTAGTCAAATGATCTACTAGTTACAATCCTAATCTCTACTAGTCACTGTTTTATCCTCTACTAGTTACTGTCATATTTCTACTATTTACTGTCAAAATTTCTACTTGTCTTATATTCTCTACTAATTGCTTTTATATAAACTACTAGTCACAGTTATATATACTGCTAGTTACCGTTATATACTCTGAGTTACTTTTAAACCCTCTACTAGTTACTGTTATATCTTCTACTTGTTACCTTTTTATCTTCTATTCGTTACTGTTATATCTTATTCTTGTTACTGTTATAGCCTCTTCTAGTTACATTTTTATCTTCTACTTGTTACTGTTATATACTCTACTAGTTACTGTTATATAGCCTACTAGTTACTGTTATATACTCTACTAGTTACTGTTATATAGCCTTCTTGTTACTGTTATATACTCTATTAGTTAATGTTATATAGCCTACTAGTTACTGTTATATAGTCTACTAGTTACTGTTATATAGCCTACTAGTTACTGATATATAGTCTACTAGTTACTGTTATATAGCCTACTAGTTACTGTTATATAGCCTACTAGTTACCGATATATAGTCTACTAGTTACTGTTATATATCCTACTTGTTACTGTTATATAGTCTACTAGTTACTGTTATATAGCCTACTTGTTACTGTTATATAGTCTACTAGTTACTGTTATATAGCCTACTTGTTACTGTTATATAGCCTACTTGTTACTGTTATATAGCCTACTAGTTACTGTTATATACTCTACTAGTTACTGTTATATAGTCTACTAGTTACAGTTATTTAGCCTTCTTGTTACTGTTATATACTCTATTAGTTAATGTTATATAGCCTACTAGTTACTGTTATATAGTCTACTAGTTACTGTTATATAGCCTACTAGTTACTGATATATAGTCTACTAGTTACTGTTATATAGTCTACTAGTTACTGTTATATAGTCTACTAGTTACTGTTATATAGTCTACTAGTTACTTTTATATAGCCTACTTGTCACTGTTATATTATCTACTACTTAATGTTATATATTCTACATGTTGCCAGTTTATTCTCTACCAGCTACTGTTATAATCTCGACTAGTTACCATTTTATCCTCTAATAGTTACTGTTATATTCTCAGCTAGTTACATAGTAACATAGTAATTTAGGTTGAAAAAAGACACAAATCCATCAAGTTCAACCCTACCTATCATTCCTTCTTTTGATCCTAAAGAAACAATTTTGCCTGCTAGGGGTAAGCATTCCTTCCTGACCCCAAAGGGCAGTCAGATTTCTCCTTGGATCAATAAGCTCTATTATTAATGCTTATTCTATTATTAATAGCCCTGTATGTTCTGCAGACCATGTGTAAATGCATCTATTGTGGTTGATAGCACTACCTCTCTTGGCAGTGAGTTCCATAACTTTATTGTCCTTACCGTAAAGAATCCCTTCCTTTGCTGTCTGTGCAATCTTTGCTCTTCCAGTCTCGGGGGGTGACCTCTTGTTCTTTGTACATTTCTGTTAATGAACAGGTCCCTGGAGAGCTCCTTATATTGGCCCTGCACATATTTATATAATGTTATCATATCCCATCTGAGACGCCTTTTTTCTAACGTAAATAAATGCTACTTTTTAACTCTCTCATAAGCAAGATCCTCCAAAACCCTTATTAATTTTGTAGCTCTCCTTTGCACTTTTTCTAGTTCCTTAATATCCTTTTTAATGACTGGTGTCCAGAATTGTACTGTTATATAATATTAACTTTATTTAATCTACTATAACTGTGTATTATTTTTCTGTTACTGTACTATACCACTCTATGTGGATTATTATTTCTCTGTTACTGTACTATACCACTCTATGTGGATTATTATTTCTCTGTTACTGTACTATACCACTCTATGTGGATTATTATTTCTCTGTTACTGTACTATACCACTCTATGTGGATTATTATTTCTCTGTTACTGTACTATACCGCTCTATGTGGATTATTATTTCTCTGTTACTGTACTATACCGCTCTATGTGGATTATTATTTCTCTGTTACTGTACTATACCACTCTATGTGGATTATTATTTCTCTGTTACTGTACTATACCACTCTATGTGGATTATTATTTCTCTGTTACTGTACTATACCACTCTATGTGGATTATTATTTCTCTGTTACTGTACTATACCACTCTATGTGGATTATTATTACTCTGTTACTGTACTATACCACTCTATGTGGATTATTATTTCTCTGTTACTGTACTATACCGCTCTATGTGGATTATTATTTCTCTGTTACTGTACTATACCACTCTATGTGGATTATTATTTCTCTATTACTGTACTATACCACTCTATGTGGATTATTATTTCTCTGTTACTGTACTATACCACTCTATGTGGATTATTATTTCTCTGTTACTGTACTATACCGCTCTATGTGGATTATTATTTCTCTGTTACTGTACTATACCACTCTATGTGGATTATTATTTCTCTGTTACTGTACTATACCGCTCTATGTGGATTATTATTTCTCTGTTACTGTACTATACCGCTCTATGTGGATTATTATTTCTCTGTTACTGTACTATACCACTCTATGTGGATTATTATTTCTCTGTTACTGTACTATACCACTCTATGTGGATTATTATTTCTCTGTTACTGTACTATACCGCTCTATGTGGATTATTATTTCTCTGTTACTGTACTATACCACTCCAAGTGGATTATTATTTCTCTGTTACTGTACTATACCGCTCTATGTGGATTATTATTTCTCTGTTACTGTACTATACCACTCTATGTGGATTATTATTTCTCTATTACTGTACTATACCACTCTATGTGGATTATTATTTCTCTGTTACTGTACTATACCACTCTATGTGGATTATTATTTCTCTGTTACTGTACTATACCGCTCTATGTGGATTATTATTTCTCTGTTACTGTACTATACCACTCTATGTGGATTATTATTTCTCTGTTACTGTACTATACCACTCTATGTGGATTATTATTTCTCTGTTACTGTACTATACCACTCTATGTGGATTATTATTTCTCTGTTACTGTACTATTCCGCTCTATGTGGATTATTATTTCTCTGTTACTGTACTATCCCGCTCTATGTGGATTATTATTTCTCTGTTACTGTACTATACCACTCTATGTGGATTATTATTTCTCTGTTACTGTACTATACCACTCTATGTGGATTATTATTTCTCTGTTACTGTACTATACCACTCTATGTGGATTATTATTTTTCTGTTACTGTACTATACCGCTCTATGTGGATTATTATTTCTCTGTTACTGTACTATACCGCTCTATGTGGATTATTATTTCTCTGTTACTGTACTATCCCGCTCTATGTGGATTATTATTTCTCTGTTACTGTACTATACCGCTCTATGTGGATTATTATTTCTCTGTTACTGTACTATACCACTCTATGTGGATTATTATTTCTCTGTTACTGTACTATACCACTCTATGTGGATTATTATTTCTCTGTTACTGTACTATACCACTCTATGTGGATTATTATTTCTCTGTTACTGTACTATACCACTCTATGTGGATTATTATTTTTCTGTTACTGTACTATACCGCTCTATGTGGATTATTATTTCTCTGTTACTGTACTATACCACTCCATGTGGATTATTATTTCTCTGTTACTGTACTATACCACTCTATGTGGATTATTATTTCTCTGTTACTGTACTATACCACTCTATGTGGATTATTATTTCTCTGTTACTGTACTATACCACTCTATGTGGATTATTATTTCTCTGTTACTGTACTATACCACTCTATGTGGATTATTATTTCTCTGTTACTGTACTATACCACTCTATGTGGATTATTATTTTTCTGTTACTGTACTATACCGCTCTATGTGGATTATTATTTCTCTGTTACTGTACTATACCACTCCATGTGGATTATTATTTCTCTGTTACTGTACTATACCACTCTATGTGGATTATTATTTCTCTGTTACTGTACTATACCGCTCTATGTGGATTATTATTTCTCTGTTACTGTACTATACCACTCTATGTGGATTATTATTTCTCTGTTACTGTACTATACCGCTCTATGTGGATTATTATTTCTCTGTTACTGTACTATACCGCTCTATGTGGATTATTATTTCTCTGTTACTGTACTATACCACTCTATGTGGATTATTATTTCTCTGTTACTGTACTATACCACTCTATGTGGATTATTATTTCTCTGTTACTGTACTATACCGCTCTATGTGGATTATTATTTCTCTGTTACTGTACTATCCCGCTCTATGTGGATTATTATTTCTCTGTTACTGTACTATACCACTCTATGTGGATTATTATTTCTCTGTTACTGTACTATACCACTCTATGTGGATTATTATTTCTCTGTTACTGTACTATACCACTCTATGTGGATTATTATTTTTCTGTTACTGTACTATACCACTCTATGTGGATTATTATTTCTCTGTTACTGTACTATACCGCTCTATGTGGATTATTATTTCTCTGTTACTGTACTATACCACTCTATGTGGATTATTATTTCTCTGTTACTGTACTATACCACTCTATGTGGATTATTATTTCTCTGTTACTGTACTATACCACTCTATGTGGATTATTATTTCTCTGTTACTGTACTATACCACTCTATGTGGATTATTATTTTTCTGTTACTGTACTATACCACTCTATGTGGATTATTATTTCTCTGTTACTGTACTATACCGCTCTATGTGGATTATTATTTCTCTGTTACTGTACTATACCGCTCTATGTGGATTATTATTTCTCTGTTACTGTACTATCCCGCTCTATGTGGATTATTATTTCTCTGTTACTGTACTATACCACTCTATGTGGATTATTATTTTTCTGTTACTGTACTATACCGCTCTATGTGGATTATTATTTCTCTGTTACTGTACTATACCACTCTATGTGGATTATTATTTCTCTGTTACTGTACTATACCACTCTATGTGGATTATTATTTCTCTGTTACTGTACTATACCACTCTATGTGGATTATTATTTCTCTGTTACTGTACTATACCACTCTATGTGGATTATTATTTCTCTTTTACTGTACTATACTGATCTATGTGGATTATTCATTGTGAAGTACCGGTCACCGGTCAAAAACATTTTGACACATTGAGGCCCAATTTCTTCCTATGTTTATTTTTGTAATTTTGATATTACACTATTGTTTGTCTAGTTCTGTCTTTTTCCTAAGTAACATCCAGTGCCCCCCAATCTATATATATTCTATCCTCCAACAAAACTCAGCTGAGAACTCCGTAGAATCTAATCTGGTAAAGGATTGCATCCCTTGTCCATTATTTTTGCTTCATGAGTGTAATTTGTCTGTAGCGTTCAGGCTCGGTGGGATCTTTTCCGGGTTTTGGGATGGGTTTTGTTCTAGCTTGAGTTAGGGTGTTGTGTCAGGGTGTTTGCCTGTCTGTGATTGTGGTGGTGCGACATGTCTGTGGTGTTGGCTTGTCTGTATTTGTGGTGTTGTCACATGTCTGTGGGGTAGGCCTGCTGTGTTTGTGGTGTTGTGACATGTCTGTGGTGTTGGCCTGCCTGTATTTGTGGTGTGGTCACATGTCTGTGGTGTTGGCTTGTCTGTATTTGTGGTGTTGTCACATGTCTGTGGTGTTGGCTTGTCTGTATTTGTGGTGTTGTCCAATGTCTGTGGTGTTGTCCAATGTCTGTGGTGTAAGACTGTTTGTGTTTGTGGTGTTGTCACATGTCTGTGGTGTTGGCCTGTCTGTGTTTGTGGTGTTGCGACATGTCTGTGGTGTTGGCTTGTCTGTATTTGTGGTGTTGTCCCATGTCTGTGGTGTTGGCCTGTCTGTATTTGTGGTTTTGTCACATGTCTGTGGTGTTGGCCTGTCTGTATTTGTGGTGTTGTCACATGTCTGTGGTGTTGGCTTGTCTGTATTTGTGGTGTTGTCACATGTCTGTGGTGTTGGCTTGTCTGTATTTGTGGTGTTGTCACATGTCTGTGGTGTTGGCTTGTCTGTGTTTGTGGTGTTGTCACAAGTCTGTGGTGTTGGCTTGTCTGTATTTGTGGTGTTGTCACATGTCTGTGGTGTTGGCTTGTCTGTATTTGTGGTGTTGTCACATGTCTGTGGTGTTGGCTTGTCTGTGTTTGTGGTGTTGTCACATGTCTGTGGTGTTGGCTTGTCTGTATTTGTGGTGTTGTCACATGTCTGTGGTGTTGGCTTGTCTGAATTTGTGGTGTTGTCACATGTCTGTGGTGTTGGCCTGTCTGTATTTGTGGTGTTGTCACATGTCTGTGGTGTTGGCTTGTCTGTATTTGTGGTGTTGTCACATGTCTGTGGTGTTGGCTTGTCTGTATTTGTGGTGTTGTCCAATGTCTGTGGTGTTGTCCAATGTCTGTGGTGTAAGCCTGTTTGTGTTTGTGGTGTTGTCACATGTCTGTGGTGTTGGCCTGTCTGTGTTTGTGGTGTTGCGACATGTCTGTGGTGTTGGCTTGTCTGTATTTGTGGTGTTGTCCCATGTCTGTGGTGTTGGCCTGTCTGTATTTGAGTTGTTGTCACATGTCAGTGGTGTTGGCCTGTCTGTATTTGTGGTGTTGTCACATGTCTGTGGTGTTGGCTTGTCTGTATTTGTGGTGTTGTCACATGTCTGTGGTGTTGGCTTGTCTGTGTTTGTGGTGTTGTCACATGTCTGTGGTGTTGGCTTGACTGTGTTTGTGGTGTTGTCACATGTCTGTGGTGTTGGCTTGTCTGTATTTGTGGTGTTGTCACATGTCTGTGGTGTTGGCTTGTCTGTATTTGTGGTGTTGTCACATGTCTGTGGTGTTGGCTTGTCTGTGTTTGTGGTGTTGTCACATGTCTGTGGTGTTGGCTTGTCTGTATTTGTGGTGTTGTCACATGTCTGTGGTGTTGGCTTGTCTGTATTTGTGGTGTTGTCACATGTCTGTGGTGTTGGCCTGTCTGTATTTGTGGTGTTGTCACATGTCTGTGGTGTTGGCTTGTCTGTATTTGTGGTGTTGCGACATGTCTGTGGTGTTGGCTTGTCTGTATTGGTGGTGTTGTCACATGTCTGTGGTGTTGGCTTGTCTGTGTTTGTGGTGTTGTCACATGTCTGTGGTGTTGGCTTGTCTGTGTTTGTGGTGTTGTCACATGTCTGTGGTGTTGGCTTGTCTGTGTTTGTGGTGTTGTCACATGTCTGTGGTGTTGGCTTGTCTGTATTTGTGGTGTTGTCACATGTCTGTGGTGTTGGCTTGTCTGTATTTGTGGTGTTGTCACATGTCTGTGGTGTTGGCTTGTCTGTGTTTGTGTTGTTGTCACATGTCTGTGGTGTTGGCTTGTCTGTGTTTGTGGTGTTGTCACATGTCTGTGGTGTTGGCCTGTCTGTGTTTGTGGTGTTGTCACATGTCTGTGGTTTTGGCTTGTCTGTATTTGTGGTGTTGTCACATGTCTGTGGTGTTGGCTTGTCTGTGTTTGTGTTGTTGTCACATGTCTGTGGTGTTGGCCTGTCTGTGTTTGTGTTGTTGTCACATGTCTGTGGTGTTGGCCTGTCTGTGTTTGTGGTGTTGTCACATGTCTGTGGTGTTGGCTTGTCTGTGTTTGTGGTGTTGTCACATGTCTGTGGTGTTGGCTTGTCTGTATTGGTGGTGTTGTCACATGTCTGTGGTGTTGGCTTGTCTGTATTTGTGGTGTTGTCACATGTCTGTGGTGTTGGCTTGTCTGTGTTTGTGTTGTTGTCACATGTCTGTGGTGTTGGCTTGTCTGTGTTTGTGTTGTTGTCACATGTCTGTGGTGTTGGCCTGTCTGTGTTTGTGGTGTTGTCACATGTCTGTGGTGTTGGCTTGTCTGTGTTTGTGTTGTTGTCACATGTCTGTGGTGTTGGCCTGTCTGTGTTTGTGGTGTTGTCACATGACATGATTATATGCATGAACATTTTTGGTCAAACCCGGGCGAAGATTTGGTTCTGATTGATTAAGAGTATTGAAATTCTATGTGCGTTTTACTCCCATCCCTTCACGGGAATTTGAAGAGAAAGAATAGAAAGTAGAAGTTTAAGAATCCTTATCTATCCCAAGCCCTTGTCTTTACCCCTCTGCTGCCCCTTTCCCAAAGCAAAACTTAAAACAAAGAAAAAGAAAATGAACTGCGGTACGAGTCATATAACCAAACGTTTATACACTATGTCACTCTGGTCAGTATAGTCATAATATCTGTGTACAGAGTGTCCGTCGTGTGGCAAACCATGCCGTGTCCTGGAACGTATTTCTTACTTGCGTTATGACACATATTATGGAGGTGTGCGCGTGTCCAGGGGTATGCTTGATGTGACACATATTATGGAGGTATGCGCGTGTCCAGGGGTATACATGATGTGACACATATTATGGAGCTGTGCGTGTGTCCAGGGGTATACATGATGTGACACATATTATGGAGGTGTGCGCGTGTCCAGGGGTACACATGATGTGACACATATTATGGAGCTGTGCGCGTGTCCAGGGGTATACATGATGTGACACATATTATGGAGGTGTGCGCGTGTCCAGGGGTATACATGATGTGACACATATTATGGAGGTGTGCGTGTGTCCAGGGGTATACATGATGTGACACATATTATGGAGCTGTGCGCGTGTCCAGGGGTATACATGATGTGACACATATTATGGAGCTGTGCGTGTGTCCAGGGGTATACATGATGTGACACATATTATGGAGGTGTGCGTGTGTCCAGGGGTATACATGATGTGACACATATTATGGAGCTGTGCGCGTGTCCAGGGGTATGCATGATGTGACACATATTATGGAGCTGTGCGCGTGTCCAGGGGTATGCATGATGTGACACATATTATGGAGCTGTGCGTGTGTCCAGGGGTATGCATGATGTGACACATATTATGGAGGTGTGCGTGTGTCCAGGGGTATACATGATGTGACACATATTATGGAGCTGTGCGTGTGTCCAGGGGTATACATGATGTGACACATATTATGGAGGTATGCGCGTGTCCAGGGGTATACATGATGTGACACATATTATGGAGCTGTGCGCGTGTGTCCAGGGGTATGCATGATGTGACACATATTATGGAGGTGTGCGTGTGTCCAGGGGTATACATGATGTGACACATATTATGGAGGTATGCGCGTGTCCAGGGGTATGCATGATGTGACACATATTATGGAGGTGTGCGCGTGTCCAGGGGTATACATGATGTGACACATATTATGGAGCTGTGCGCGTGTCCAGGGGTATACATGATGTGACACATATTATGGAGCTGTGCGCGTGTCCAGGGGTATACATGATGTGACACATATTATGGAGGTGTGCTCGTGTCCAGGGGTATACATGATGTGACACATATTATGGAGGTGTGCGCGTGTCCAGGGGTATACATGATGTGACACATATTATGGAGCTGTGCGCGTGTCCAGGGGTATGCATGATGTGACACATATTATGGAGGTGTGCGTGTGTCCAGGGGTATACATGATGTGACACATATTATGGAGCTGTGCGTGTGTCCAGGGGTATACATGATGTGACACATATTATGGAGGTGTGCGCGTGTCCAGGGGTATGCATGATGTGACACATATTATGGAGGTATGCGCGTGTCCAGGGGTATACATGATGTGACACATATTATGGAGGTATGCGTGTGTCCAGGGGTATGCATGATGTGACACATATTATGGAGGTGTGCGTGTGTCCAGGGGTATACATGATGTGACACATATTATGGAGGTGTGCGCGTGTCCAGGGGTATACATGATGTGACACATATTATGGAGCTGTGCGCGTGTCCAGGGGTATACATGATGTGACACATATTATGGAGGTATGCGTGTGTCCAGGGGTATACATGATGTGACACATATTATGGAGGTGTGCGTGTGTCCAGGGGTATACATGATGTGACACATATTATGGAGGTGTGCGCGTGTCCAGGGGTATACATGATGTGACACATATTATGGAGCTGTGCGCGTGTCCAGGGGTATGCATGATGTGACACATATTATGGAGGTGTGCGTGTGTCCAGGGGTATACATGATGTGACACATATTATGGAGGTGTGCGTGTGTCCAGGGGTATACATGATGTGACACATATTATGGAGGTGTGCGCGTGTCCAGGGGTATGCATGATGTGACACATATTATGGAGGTATGCGCGTGTCCAGGGGTATACATGATGTGACACATATTATGGAGGTATGCGTGTGTCCAGGGGTATGCATGATGTGACACATATTATGGAGGTGTGCGTGTGTCCAGGGGTATACATGATGTGACACATATTATGGAGGTGTGCGCGTGTCCAGGGGTATGCATGATGTGACACATATTATGGAGGTATGCGCGTGTCCAGGGGTATACATGATGTGACACATATTATGGAGGTATGCGTGTGTCCAGGGGTATACATGATGTGACACATATTATGGAGGTGTGCGTGTGTCCAGGGGTATACATGATGTGACACATATTATGGAGGTGTGCGCGTGTCCAGGGGTATACATGATGTGACACATATTATGGAGCTGTGCGTGTGTCCAGGGGTACACATGATGTGACACATATTATGGAGGTGTGCGTGTGTCCAGGGGTATACATGATGTGACACATATTATGGAGCTGTGCACGTGTCCAGGGGTATACATGATGTGACACATATTATGGAGCTGTGCGCGTGTCCAGGGGTATGCATGATGTGACACATATTATGGAGGTGTGCGTGTGTCCAGGGGTATACATGATGTGACACATATTATGGAGCTGTGCGCGTGTCCAGGGGTATACATGATGTGACACATATTATGGAGGTGTGCGTGTGTCCAGGGGTATACATGATGTGACACATATTATGGAGGTATGCGTGTGTCCAGGGGTATACATGATGTGACACATATTATGGAGGTATGCGCGTGTCCAGGGGTATACATGATGTGACACATATTATGGAGGTGTGCGTGTGTCCAGGGGTATACATGATGTGACACATATTATGGAGGTGTGCGCGTGTCCAGGGGTATACATGATGTGACACATATTATGGAGGTGTGCGCGTGTCCAGGGGTATACATGATGTGACACATATTATGGAGGTGTGCGTGTGTCCAGGGGTATACATGATGTGACACATATTATGGAGGTGTGCGTGTGTCCAGGGGTATACATGATGTGACACATATTATGGAGGTGTGCGTGTGTCCAGGGATACACATGATGTGACACATATTATGGAGGTATGCGCGTGTCCAGGGGTATACATGATGTGACACATATTATGGAGGTGTGCGTGTGTCCAGGGGTATACATGATGTGACACATATTATGGAGGTATGCGTGTGTCCAGGGGTATACATGATGTGACACATATTATGGAGGTGTGCGTGTGTCCAGGGGTATGCATGATGTGACACATATTATGGAGCTGTGCGTGTGTCCAGGGGTATGCATGATGTGACACATATTATGGAGGTGTGCGTGTGTCCAGGGATACACATGATGTGACACATATTATGGAGGTGTGCGTGTGTCCAGGGGTATACATGATGTGACACATATTATGGAGGTGTGCGTGTGTCCAGGGGTATGCATGATGTGACACATATTATGGAGGTGTGCGTGTGTCCAGGGATACACATGATGTGACACATATTATGGAGGTGTGCGCGTGTCCAGGGGTATGCATGATGTGACACATATTATGGAGGTATGCGCGTGTCCAGGGGTATACATGATGTGACACATATTATGGAGGTATGCGTGTGTCCAGGGGTATACATGATGTGACACATATTATGGAGGTGTGCGTGTGTCCAGGGGTATACATGATGTGACACATATTATGGAGGTGTGCGCGTGTCCAGGGGTATACATGATGTGACACATATTATGGAGCTGTGCGTGTGTCCAGGGGTACACATGATGTGACACATATTATGGAGGTGTGCGTGTGTCCAGGGGTATACATGATGTGACACATATTATGGAGCTGTGCGCGTGTCCAGGGGTATACATGATGTGACACATATTATGGAGCTGTGCGCGTGTCCAGGGGTATGCATGATGTGACACATATTATGGAGGTGTGCGTGTGTCCAGGGGTATACATGATGTGACACATATTATGGAGCTGTGCGCGTTTCCAGGGGTATACATGATGTGACACATATTATGGAGGTGTGCGTGTGTCCAGGGGTATACATGATGTGACACATATTATGGAGGTATGCGTGTGTCCAGGGGTATACATGATGTGACACATATTATGGAGGTATGCGCGTGTCCAGGGGTATACATGATGTGACACATATTATGGAGGTATGCGTGTGTCCAGGGGTATACATGATGTGACACATATTATGGAGGTGTGCGTGTGTCCAGGGGTATACATGATGTGACACATATTATGGAGGTGTGCGTGTGTCCAGGGGTATACATGATGTGACACATATTATGGAGCTGTGCGCGTGTCCAGAGGTATACATGATGTGACACATATTATGGAGCTGTGCGTGTGTCCAGGGGTATACATGATGTGACACATATTATGGAGGTGTGCGCGTGTCCAGGGGTATACATGATGTGACACATATTATGGAGGTATGCGCGTGTCCAGGGGTATGCATGATGTGACACATATTATGGAGGTGTGCGTGTGTCCAGGGGTATACATGATGTGACACATATTATGGAGGTGTGCGTGTGTCCAGGGGTATACATGATGTGACACATATTATGGAGGTATTTGCGCGTGTCCAGGGGTATACATGATGTGACACATATTATGGAGCTGTGTGCGTGTCCAGGGGTATACATGATGTGACACATATTATGGAGGTGTGCGTGTGTCCAGGGGTATACATGATGTGACACATATTATGGAGGTGTGCGCGTGTCCAGGGGTATGCATGATGTGACACATATTATGGAGCTGTGCGCGTGTCCAGGGGTATACATGATGTGACACATATTATGGAGGTGTGCGTGTGTCCAGGGGTATACATGATGTGACACATATTATGGAGGTGTGCGTGTGTCCAGGGGTATACATGATGTGACACATATTATGGAGCTGTGCGCGTGTCCAGGGGTATACATGATGTGACACATATTATGGAGGTGTGTGCGTGTCCAGGGGTATACATGCTGTGACACATATTATGGAGGTGTGCGCGTGTCCAGGGGTATACATGATGTGACACATATTATGGAGGTGTGCGTGTGTCCAGGGGTATACATGATGTGACACATATTATGGAGCTGTGCACGTGTCCAGGGGTATACATGATGTGACACATATTATGGAGCTGTGCGCGTGTGCAGGGGTATGCATGATGTGACACATATTATGGAGGTGTGCGTGTGTCCAGGGGTATACATGATGTGACACATATTATGGAGCTGTGCGCGTGTCCAGGGGTATACATGATGTGACACATATTATGGAGGTGTGCGTGTGTCCAGGGGTATACATGATGTGACACATATTATGGAGGTATGCGCGTGTCCAGGGGTATACATGATGTGACACATATTATGGAGGTATGCGTGTGTCCAGGGGTATACATGATGTGACACATATTATGGAGGTGTGCGTGTGTCCAGGGGTATACATGATGTGACACATATTATGGAGGTGTGCGTGTGTCCAGGGGTATACATGATGTGACACATATTATGGAGGTGTGCGTGTGTCCAGGGGTATACATGATGTGACACATATTATGGAGCTGTGCGCGTGTCCAGGGGTATACATGATGTGACACATATTATGGAGCTGTGCGCGTGTCCAGGGGTATACATGATGTGACACATATTATGGAGGTGTGCGTGTGTCCAGGGGTATGCATGATGTGACACATATTATGGAGGTGTGCGTGTGTTCAGGGGTATACATGATGTGACACATATTATGGAGGTATGCGCGTGTCCAGGGGTATACATGATGTGATACATATTATGGAGGTGTGCGTGTGTCCAGGGGTATACATGATGTGACACATATTATGGAGCTGTGCGCGTGTCCAGGGGTATGCATGATGTAAAACATATTATGGAGGTGTGCGCGTGTCCAGAGGTATGCATGATGTGACACATATTATGGAGGTGTGCGTGTGTCCAGGGGTATGCATGATGTGACACATATTATGGAGCTGTGCGCGTGTCCAGGGGTATACATGATGTGACACATATTATGGAGCTGTGCGCGTGTCCAGGGGTATACATGATGTGACACATATTATGGAGCTGTGCGCGTGTCCAGGGGTATACATGATGTGACACATATTATGGAGGTATGCGCGTGTCCAGGGGTATACATGATGTGACACATATTATGGAGCTGTGCGTGTGTCCAGGGGTACACATGATGTGACACATATTATGGAGCTGTGCGTGTGTCCAGGGGTATGCATGATGTGACACATATTATGGAGGTGTGCGTGTGTCCAGGGGTATACATGATGTGACACATATTATGGAGCTGTGCGCGTGTCCAGGGGTATACATGATGTGTCACATATTATGGAGGTATGCGCGTGTCCAGGGGTATACATGATGTGACACATATTATGGAGGTGTGCGCGTGTCCAGGGGTATGCATGATGTGACACATATTATGGAGGTATGCGTGTGTCCAGGGGTATGCATGATGTGACACATATTATGGAGGTGTGCGTGTGTCCAGGGGTATGCATGATGTGACACATATTATGGAGGTATGCGTGTGTCCAGGGGTATACATGATGTGACACATATTATGGAGCTGTGCGCGTGTCCAGGGGTATACATGATGTGACACATATTATGGAGGTGTGCGCGTGTCCAGGGGTATACATGATGTGACACATATTATGGAGCTGTGCGCGTGTCCAGGGGTATACATGATGTGACACATATTATGGAGGTGTGCGCGTGTCCAGGGGTATACATGATGTGACACATATTATGGAGGTGTGCGCGTGTCCAGGGGTATACATGATGTGACACATATTATGGAGGTGTGCGTGTGTCCAGGGGTATACATGATGTGACACATATTATGGAGGTGTGCGTGTGTCCAGGGGTATACATGATATGACACATATTATGGAGCTGTGCGCGTGTCCAGGGGTATACATGATGTGACACATATTATGGAGCTGTGCGCGTGTCCAGGGGTATACATGATGTGACACATATTATGGAGGTGTGCGTGTGTCCAGGGGTATGCATGATGTGACACATATTATGGAGGTGTGCGTGTGTCCAGGGGTATACATGATGTGACACATATTATGGAGGTGTGCGTGTGTCCAGGGGTATACATGATGTGACACATATTATGGAGCTGTGCGCTTGTCCAGGGGTATGCATGATGTGACACATATTATGGAGGTGTGCGCGTGTCCAGGGGTATGCATGATGTGACACATATTATGGAGGAGTGCGTGTGTCCAGGGGTATGCATGATGTGACACATATTATGGAGCTGTGCGCGTGTCCAGGGGTATACATGATGTGACACATATTATGGAGCTGTGCGCGTGTCCAGGGGTATACATGATGTGACACATATTATGGAGCTGTGCGCGTGTCCAGGGGTATACATGATGTGACACATATTATGGAGGTATGCGCGTGTCCAGGGGTATACATGATGTGACACATATTATGGAGCTGTGCGCGTGCCCAGGGGTACACATGATGTGACACATATTATGGAGCTGTGCGTGTGTCCAGGGGTATGCATGATGTGACACATATTATGGAGGTGTGCGTGTGTCCAGGGGTATACATGATGTGACACATATTATGGAGCTGTGCGCGTGTCCAGGGGTATACATGATGTGACACATATTATGGAGCTGTGCGCGTGTCCAGGGGTATACATGATGTGACACATATTATGGAGGTGTGCGCGTGTCCAGGGGTATACATGATGTGACACATATTATGGAGGTGTGCGCGTGTCCAGGGGTATACATGATGTGACACATATTATGGAGGTGTGCGTGTGTCCAGGGGTATGCATGATGTGACACATATTATGGAGCTGTGTGCGTGTCCAGGGGTATACATGATGTGACACATATTATGGAGGTGTGCGCGTGTCCAGGGGTATACATGATGTGACACATATTATGGAGGTGTGCGCGTGTCCAGGGGTATGCATGATGTGACACATATTATGGAGGTGTGCGTGTGTCCAGGGGTATGCATGATGTGACACATATTATGGAGGTGTGCGTGTGTCCAGGGGTATGCATGATGTGACACATATTATGGAGGTGTGCGTGTGTCCAGGGGTATACATGATGTGACACATATTATGGAGCTGTGCGCGTGTCCAGGGGTATACATGATGTGACACATATTATGGAGGTGTGCGTGTGTCCAGGGGTATACATGATGTGACACATATTATGGAGCTGTGCGCGTGTCCAGGGGTATACATGATGTGACACATATTATGGAGGTGTGCGTGTGTCCAGGGGTATACATGATGTGACACATATTATGGAGCTGTGCGCGTGTCCAGGGGTATACATGATGTGACACATATTATGGAGGTGTGCTCGTGTCCAGGGGTATACATGATGTGACACATATTATGGAGCTGTGCGCGTGTCCAGGGGTATACATGATGTGACACATATTATGGAGGTGTGCGCGTGTCCAGGGGTATACATGATGTGACACATATTATGGAGCTGTGCGCGTGTCCAGGGGTATACATGATGTGACACATATTATGGAGGTGTGCGCGTGTCCAGGGGTATACATGATGTGACACATATTATGGAGGTGTGCGCGTGTCCAGGGGTATACATGATGTGACACATATTATGGAGGTGTGCGCGTGTCCAGGGGTATACATGATGTGACACATATTATGGAGCTGTGCGCGTGTCCAGGGGTATACATGATGTGACACATATTATGGAGCTGTGCGCGTGTCCAGGGGTATGCATGATGTGACACATATTATGGAGGTGTGCGTGTGTCCAGGGGTATACATGATGTGACACATATTATGGAGCTGTGAGCGTGTCCAGGGGTATACATGATGTGACACATATTATGGAGGTGTGCGTGTGTCCAAGGGTATACATGATGTGACACATATTATGGAGGTATGCGCGTGTCCAGGGGTATACATGATGTGACACATATTATGGAGTTATGCGCGTGTCCAGGGGTATACATGATGTGACACATATTATGGAGGTATGCGTGTGTCCAGGGGTATACATGATGTGACACATATTATGGAGGTGTGCGTGTGTCCAGGGGTATACATGATGTGACACATATTATGGAGGTGTGCGTGTGTCCAGGGGTATACATGATATGACACATATTATGGAGCTGTGCGCGTGTCCAGGGGTATACATGATGTGACACATATTATGGAGCTGTGCGCGTGTCCAGGGGTATACATGATGTGACACATATTATGGAGGTGTGCGTGTGTCCAGGGGTATGCATGATGTGACACATATTATGGAGGTGTGCGTGTGTCCAGGGGTATACATGATGTGACACATATTATGGAGGTATGCGCGTGTCCAGGGGTATACATGATGTGACACATATTATGGAGGTGTGCGTGTGTCCAGGGGTATACATGATGTGACACATATTATGGAGCTGTGCGCTTGTCCAGGGGTATGCATGATGTGACACATATTATGGAGGTGTGCGCGTGTCCAGGGGTATGCATGATGTGACACATATTATGGAGGAGTGCGTGTGTCCAGGGGTATGCATGATGTGACACATATTATGGAGCTGTGCGCGTGTCCAGGGGTATACATGATGTGACACATATTATGGAGCTGTGCGCGTGTCCAGGGGTATACATGATGTGACACATATTATGGAGCTGTGCGCGTGTCCAGGGGTATACATGATGTGACACATATTATGGAGGTATGCGCGTGTCCAGGGGTATACATGATGTGACACATATTATGGAGCTGTGCGCGTGTCCAGGGGTACACATGATGTGACACATATTATGGAGCTGTGCGTGTGTCCAGGGGTATGCATGATGTGACACATATTATGGAGGTGTGCGTGTGTCCAGGGGTATACATGATGTGACACATATTATGGAGCTGTGCGCGTGTCCAGGGGTATACATGATGTGACACATATTATGGAGCTGTGCGCGTGTCCAGGGGTATACATGATGTGACACATATTATGGAGGTGTGCGCGTGTCCAGGGGTATACATGATGTGACACATATTATGGAGGTGTGCGCGTGTCCAGGGGTATACATGATGTGACACATATTATGGAGGTGTGCGTGTGTCCAGGGGTATGCATGATGTGACACATATTATGGAGCTGTGTGCGTGTCCAGGGGTATACATGATGTGACACATATTATGGAGGTGTGCGCGTGTCCAGGGGTATACATGATGTGACACATATTATGGAGGTGTGCGCGTGTCCAGGGGTATGCATGATGTGACACATATTATGGAGGTGTGCGTGTGTCCAGGGGTATGCATGATGTGACACATATTATGGAGGTGTGCGTGTGTCCAGGGGTATGCATGATGTGACACATATTATGGAGGTGTGCGTGTGTCCAGGGGTATACATGATGTGACACATATTATGGAGCTGTGCGCGTGTCCAGGGGTATACATGATGTGACACATATTATGGAGGTGTGCGTGTGTCCAGGGGTATACATGATGTGACACATATTATGGAGCTGTGCGCGTGTCCAGGGGTATACATGATGTGACACATATTATGGAGGTGTGCGTGTGTCCAGGGGTATACATGATGTGACACATATTATGGAGCTGTGCGCGTGTCCAGGGGTATACATGATGTGACACATATTATGGAGGTGTGCTCGTGTCCAGGGGTATACATGATGTGACACATATTATGGAGCTGTGCGCGTGTCCAGGGGTATACATGATGTGACACATATTATGGAGGTGTGCGCGTGTCCAGGGGTATACATGATGTGACACATATTATGGAGGTGTGCGTGTGTCCAGGGGTATACATGATGTGACACATATTATGGAGCTGTGCGTGTGTCCAGGGGTATACATGATGTGACACATATTATGGAGGTGTGCGTGTGTCCAGGGGTATACATGATGTGACACATATTATGGAGGTGTGTGTGTGTCCAGGGGTATGCATGATGTGACACATATTATGGAGGTGTGCGTGTGTTCAGGGGTATACATGATGTGACACATATTATGGAGGTATGCGCGTGTCCAGGGGTATACATAATGTGACACATATTATGGAGGTGTGCGTGTGTCCAGGGGTATACATGATGTGACACATATTATGGAGCTGTGCGCGTGTCCAGGGGTATGCATGATGTAAAACATATTATGGAGGTGTGCGCGTGTCCAGGGGTATGCATGATGTGACACATATTATGGAGGTGTGCGTGTGTCCAGGGGTATGCATGATGTGACACATATTATGGAGCTGTGCGCGTGTCCAGGGGTATACATGATGTGACACATATTATGGAGCTGTGCGCGTGTCCAGGGGTATACATGATGTGACACATATTATGGAGCTGTGCGCGTGTCCAGGGGTATACATGATGTGACACATATTATGGAGGTATGCGCGTGTCCAGGGGTATACATGATGTGACACATATTATGGAGCTGTGCGCGTGTCCAGGGGTACACATGATGTGACACATATTATGGAGCTGTGCGTGTGTCCAGGGGTATGCATGATGTGACACATATTATGGAGGTGTGCGTGTGTCCAGGGGTATACATGATGTGACACATATTATGGAGCTGTGCGCGTGTCCAGGGGTATACATGATGTGACACATATTATGGAGGTATGCGCGTGTCCAGGGGTATACATGATGTGACACATATTATGGAGGTGTGCGCGTGTCCAGGGGTATGCATGATGTGACACATATTATGGAGGTATGCGCGTGTCCAGGGGTATACATGATGTGACACATATTATGGAGGTGTGCGCGTGTCCAGGGGTATGCATGATGTGACACATATTATGGAGGTATGCGTGTGTCCAGGGGTATGCATGATGTGACACATATTATGGAGGTGTGCGTGTGTCCAGGGGTATGCATGATGTGACACATATTATGGAGGTATGCGTGTGTCCAGGGGTATACATGATGTGACACATATTATGGAGCTGTGCGCGTGTCCAGGGGTATACATGATGTGACACATATTATGGAGGTGTGCGCGTGTCCAGGGGTATACATGATGTGACACATATTATGGAGCTGTGCGCGTGTCCAGGGGTATACATGATGTGACACATATTATGGAGGTGTGCGCGTGTCCAGGGGTATACATGATGTGACACATATTATGGAGGTGTGCCCGTGTCCAGGGGTATACATGATGTGACACATATTATGGAGGTGTGCGCGTGTCCAGGGGTATACATGATGTGACACATATTATGGAGCTGTGCGCGTGTCCAGGGGTATACATGATGTGACACATATTATGGAGCTGTGCGCGTGTCCAGGGGTATGCATGATGTGACACATATTATGGAGGTGTGCGTGTGTCCAGGGGTATACATGATGTGACACATATTATGGAGCTGTGAGCGTGTCCAGGGGTATACATGATGTGACACATATTATGGAGGTGTGCGTGTGTCCAAGGGTATACATGATGTGACACATATTATGGAGGTATGCGCGTGTCCAGGGGTATACATGATGTGACACATATTATGGAGGTATGCGCGTGTCCAGGGGTATACATGATGTGACACATATTATGGAGGTATGCGTGTGTCCAGGGGTATACATGATGTGACACATATTATGGAGGTGTGCGTGTGTCCAGGGGTATACATGATGTGACACATATTATGGAGGTGTGCGTGTGTCCAGGGGTATACATGATGTGACACATATTATGGAGCTGTGCGCGTGTCCAGGGGTATACATGATGTGACACATATTATGGAGCTGTGCGCGTGTCCAGGGGTATACATGATGTGACACATATTATGGAGGTGTGCGTGTGTCCAGGGGTATGCATGATGTGACACATATTATGGAGGTGTGCGTGTGTCCAGGGGTATACATGATGTGACACATATTATGGAGGTATGCGCGTGTCCAGGGGTATACATGATGTGACACATATTATGGAGGTGTGCGTGTGTCCAGGGGTATACATGATGTGACACATATTATGGAGCTGTGCGCGTGTCCAGGGGTATGCATGATGTGACACATATTATGGAGGTGTGCGCGTGTCCAGGGGTATGCATGATGTGACACATATTATGGAGGAGTGCGTGTGTCCAGGGGTATGCATGATGTGACACATATTATGGAGCTGTGCGCGTGTCCAGGGGTATACATGATGTGACACATATTATGGAGCTGTGCGCGTGTCCAGGGGTATACATGATGTGACACATATTATGGAGCTGTGCGCGTGTCCAGGGGTATACATGATGTGACACATATTATGGAGGTATGCGTGTGTCCAGGGGTATGCATGATGTGACACATATTATGGAGGTGTGCGCGTGTCCAGGGGTATACATGATGTGACACATATTATGGAGGTGTGCGCGTGTCCAGGGGTATACATGATGTGACACATATTATGGAGCTGTGCGCGTGTCCAGGGGTATACATGATGTGACACATATTATGGAGCTGTGCGCGTGTCCAGGGGTATACATGATGTGACACATATTATGGAGGTATGCGTGTGTCCAGGGGTATGCATGATGTGACACATATTATGGAGGTGTGCGTGTGTCCAGGGGTATGCATGATGTGACACATATTATGGAGGTGTGCGCGTGTCCAGGGGTATACATGATGTGACACATATTATGGAGCTGTGCGCGTGTCCAGGGGTACACATGATGTGACACATATTATGGAGCTGTGCGTGTGTCCAGGGGTATGCATGATGTGACACATATTATGGAGGTGTGCGTGTGTCCAGGGGTATACATGATGTGACACATATTATGGAGCTGTGCGCGTGTCCAGGGGTATACATGATGTGACACATATTATGGAGCTGTGCGCGTGTCCAGGGGTATACATGATGTGACACATATTATGGAGGTGTGCGCGTGTCCAGGGGTATACATGATGTGACACATATTATGGAGGTGTGCGCGTGTCCAGGGGTATACATGATGTGACACATATTATGGAGGTGTGCGTGTGTCCAGGGGTATGCATGATGTGACACATATTATGGAGCTGTGTGCGTGTCCAGGGGTATACATGATGTGACACATATTATGGAGGTGTGCGCGTGTCCAGGGGTATACATGATGTGACACATATTATGGAGGTGTGCGCGTGTCCAGGGGTATGCATGATGTGACACATATTATGGAGGTGTGCGTGTGTCCAGGGGTATGCATGATGTGACACATATTATGGAGGTGTGCGTGTGTCCAGGGGTATGCATGATGTGACACATATTATGGAGGTGTGCGTGTGTCCAGGGGTATACATGATGTGACACATATTATGGAGCTGTGCGCGTGTCCAGGGGTATACATGATGTGACACATATTATGGAGGTGTGCGTGTGTCCAGGGGTATACATGATGTGACACATATTATGGAGCTGTGCGCGTGTCCAGGGGTATACATGATGTGACACATATTATGGAGGTGTGCGTGTGTCCAGGGGTATACATGATGTGACACATATTATGGAGCTGTGCGCGTGTCCAGGGGTATACATGATGTGACACATATTATGGAGGTGTGCTCGTGTCCAGGGGTATACATGATGTGACACATATTATGGAGCTGTGCGCGTGTCCAGGGGTATACATGATGTGACACATATTATGGAGGTGTGCGCGTGTCCAGGGGTATACATGATGTGACACATATTATGGAGGTGTGCGCGTGTCCAGGGGTATACATGATGTGACACATATTATGGAGCTGTGCGTGTGTCCAGGGGTATACATGATGTGACACATATTATGGAGGTGTGCGTGTGTCCAGGGGTATACATGATGTGACACATATTATGGAGGTGTGCGTGTGTCCAGGGGTATACATGATGTGACACATATTATGGAGCTGTGCGCGTGTCCAGGGGTATACATGATGTGACACATATTATGGAGCTGTGCGCGTGTCCAGGGGTATACATGATGTGACACATATTATGGAGGTGTGCGTGTGTCCAGGGGTATACATGATGTGACACATATTATGGAGGTGTGCGTGTGTCCAGGGGTATGCATGATGTGACACATATTATGGAGGTGTGCGTGTGTCCAGGGGTATGCATGATGTGACACATATTATGGAGGTGTGCGTGTGTCCAGGGGTATACATGATGTGACACATATTATGGAGCTGTGCGCGTGTCCAGGGGTATACATGATGTGACACATATTATGGAGGTGTGCGTGTGTCCAGGGGTATACATGATGTGACACATATTATGGAGCTGTGCGCGTGTCCAGGGGTATGCATGATGTGACACATATTATGGAGGTATGTGCGTGTCCAGGGGTATACATGATGTGACACATATTATGGAGGTGTGCGTGTGTCCAGGGGTATACATGATGTGACACATATTATGGAGCTGTGCGCGTGTCCAGGGGTATACATGATGTGACACATATTATGGAGCTGTGCGCGTGTCCAGGGGTATACATGATGTGACACATATTATGGAGGTGTGCGCGTGTCCAGGGGTATACATGATGTGACACATATTATGGAGGTGTGCGTGTGTCCAGGGGTATACATGATGTGACACATATTATGGAGCTGTGCGCGTGTCCAGGGGTATACATGATGTGACACATATTATGGAGGTGTGCTCGTGTCCAGGGGTATACATGATGTGACACATATTATGGAGCTGTGCGCGTGTCCAGGGGTATACATGATGTGACACATATTATGGAGGTGTGCGCGTGTCCAGGGGTATACATGATGTGACACATATTATGGAGGTGTGCGTGTGTCCAGGGGTATACATGATGTGACACATATTATGGAGCTGTGCGTGTGTCCAGGGGTATACATGATGTGACACATATTATGGAGGTGTGCGTGTGTCCAGGGGTATACATGATGTGACACATATTATGGAGGTGTGCGTGTGTCCAGGGGTATACATGATGTGACACATATTATGGAGCTGTGCGTGTGTCCAGGGGTATACATGATGTGACACATATTATGGAGGTGTGCTCGTGTCCAGGGGTATACATGATGTGACACATATTATGGAGGTGTGTGTGTGTCCAGGGGTATACATGATGTGACACATATTATGGAGGTGTGCGTGTGTCCAGGGATACACATGATGTGACACATATTATGGAGGTGTGCGCGTGTCCAGGGGTATACATGATGTGACACATATTATGGAGGTGTGCGTGTGTCCAGGGGTATACATGATGTGACACATATTATGGAGCTGTGCGCGTGTCCAGGGGTATACATGATGTGACACATATTATGGAGGTGTGCGTGTGTCCAGGGGTATACATGATGTGACACATATTATGGAGCTGTGCGCGTGTCCAGGGGTATACATGATGTGACACATATTATGGAGGTATGCGTGTGTCCAGGGGTATGCATGATGTGACACATATTATGGAGGTGTGCGCGTGTCCAGGGGTATACATGATGTGACACATATTATGGAGGTGTGCGTGTGTCCAGGGGTATACATGATGTGACACATATTATGGAGCTGTGCGTGTGTC